>VDFB02182923.1:0-28731 GCA_007258455.2 Sequoia sempervirens | reverse complement strand
TTCGAGAGTTACGCAGTGATGTGACATGCAAATGGAGATAATCACTTATTCAGGAACTTACTATTTTTAGAAGGTGCACTTTGGCAGCCACTTCCCAACACATTAGAATCATGAACAGAATAGAATGCAATAGAAACGAGGTCAAACAGAGGTCGCTTGATATGCATGCAAGTTGAATTAGGTTTTCCAACTTCGAGACCCAAAATGACAGGTAAAAAGTCAGAATTTCCGAAAACCGGTGTATCCCACTGTGATCAGCATCTTTCAAGCTATCCACCGGTAAAATTTGAGGGCAATCGGAGCACTTACTATTTATAGTAAGTCATTTCAGAAACTGGCTAAAAATAGTAAACCAGCAACAGGCACCAGTTTCAATGGGCAGGTCACCCGATGAGGAGCACGTCATTCAAATTTCAAGTCAAACGGAGTTGTGGAGGTATCAGAAACAAGCAGTTACTATAAATAGTAAACCACCTTCAAAAATGGGCTATTTTTAGCAGGCCAGCTCAGGGTGGCAGTGTGAATGGGTTAAATAGGTGATGAGGATCTTGTGTTCAAAATTTCAAATTGATCCGAGCTTCAAAAGTATGGGAATCAGGAGACTTACTATAAATAGTAGGGCATGGAGAAGCTGGCAGAAGGAAGGAAAAGTGGCTAAGTGTTAAAAATTCATCGTTCTCCTCTGCTCAAATGCGCCCACTTCAGCTAAAGAGCAAGCCAAGCATGAAAAATATTCTAAGTGTTTCATCCACCTCCGGGGTAAAATGCGCCCTCGCAAGCAAGATGGTTGAAGAAATTTCTAAGGCATTGAAGTCTCGTCCTGCTCATGCCTCCAAATGCGCCCTCACAAAGCAAGGTTGATAGCAAAATATTCTAAGGCATAAACATCCTCCACACATGCTAGAATGCGCCCATACTTGGGAAGCTAGAGAAAGTCAAAGAGTCAACATGTTTATCCCTCACCATAGGCAAAATGCGCTCAAGCTAAAAGGAAGTCAAAAGAAAGTCAAAGATGTTAATCCTCCTATGGCAAAATGCGACCATCCTCTAGCAAGTATAATATGCGCCCATGCAAGAACAAGGAAGAAGACAAAATTTTAAAATCCAGCTCACCCTAGGAAATGCACTCAAGCTAAAGGAGAAGTCAACAAGTCAAAAGGCGTTGGAAAAGTTTCATCCTCCTATGCTCAAATGCGCCCAAATGAGGGCATGTAAAGACAAAAGAGGGGAGCTCAAGGGTCACATGTTGGGCGTTGAAAATTTAAAATCCCTCTCACCCTCTCAAATGTGCCAAGAAGAAGAAAAGGTCAAGGGTGGCGTTGAATATTCCATCCTTCATAACATGTGATATGCGCCATGTAAAGAGTTAGTGTGGGGTGAAGTGTGGTAAACAAGGTAAAGGTGATTGAGATAAATATTGCTAGGCGTTGGGAGTTAAGTCTTCTTCAAGTATGAAATGCGCTAGGGGATAAAGTAAAAGGGGAGATAAGTCCTAGGCGTTAAGATTTAAAATATTCTTCATGACAAGTGAAATGCACCCAAGAAGGTAAGGTGGTGAAGTGAAATGGCTAAGGCGTTGAAAATGCCAAGTGATGGGAAATATGCTAGACGTTGGAATTTAAAAGAGAAAATATATTCTTCATGACATGCAAGTGTGCTCAAGACGTTTGATAGAAAAATATTCTATGTGAATTGATAAAGAATTCCTCACCACAAACAAAATGATTGAAGATGAAATTGAAAATTTTCCTAAGGCAACATTCCAAAATGCTAAGTAATTTAAATTTTTCTAAGGCACAAAATTTTCCTTAGGAGAAATACGCCCAAGTTGAAATATTGGTGAAGTTGAAATATTGGTGAACTTGACTAAGATGTGAGTAAATTTTGCGAGAATGAAGTCAAGGAATGCCAACACTGCAAGGTCAATAGAAATTCTCAAGTCGGAGCAACAAAATGTTCACAGATGTGAAGAATTGGAATAAATTTCATAAAAAAATATTTTTCTAAGATTTAAAATTCAAGAAAATCAAATGAACCCGTTCGTTGTATACCCATGAATTCGACAAGTTCTGAAGAAAATTTTCTTTTGGGTATTGAAGATCTTTGATGAAAAGTTGATTTCCAAGTCCTCTGCACTTCGCCAAGGCTTTCGATGTGAAGAATTTAATCGGCACTCGAATTATGAATTTTCCTAAGGGAAAATTTAAAATTTTCTAAGGCAAAGTAAATAAAATGTGCTTTCAAGATAAAAGTTTTCCAAACGATGAATTTGAAGTTGTTTGCCTAGATGATTTTGATTGAGTTCTTCACAGGATGAATTTTCCAGAGTCAGAGGTGAATGAAATTAAAATTTGAATGACAGAGCTCCGGCTGGTGAATAAAATGTGTTAAAAGATGAATTTAAAGTGAATATTTTCGAAAATGAATTAAATGCCAAATACACCAGTCAAAGTTGAAATTCTAGAAGGCCAAGATTCCAGGCATCGGGTGACAAGTGTTGAAATTGGCAAGAGAGGGAAATTCGAATTCTTGAAGAGAAGTAGTGGGAAATAAATGAGTTTGCTAAACTTAGCCTCTTTCTAGAATTCGATTTTGCTATAAGAGCTGAAAGTTCATTCATCCTTTTCACAGCTGAAGAAGTTCGATTTTCTTGCTCTGAGTTTGAAGTTGCAGTGAGTGACTAAGTTGAATGCTAAAGAGGATTGTTGAAGCTGAAGGTTATTGCTGAAGTACGAATTTGCTAAGTCACTTGAAGTTGCTGAAGTGTGAAGTTTGAAGTCTGGAATTGCTAAAGCAAAGTTGGACGATTTTCTACAAAGTGAAGTTGCTGAAGCTTGCTTAGAAATTTTCTAAGTATTGACAGTTCAAAATTTGTTGAAGAAGAAGTGAGGTTCGCAAGCGAGATATGAATGTTGCAGCTTCTCAAGTTTTTTTAAAAGTCGACTGGCAGCCCTGCATGATATTTTATTTATTTTCTAAGTTAATTTGTTGATGGCTGATTATCGTTTTGCAGGATGGCTGAAGTAAGAGCAACTGGCAGAGATAGCAATGGCACCCCCAGACAGGTTGTTATCAAGAAGCTGAGCAAGCCTTTCTTGCTAGAGTCAAAGTTCACTTCGAAGTTGGGCAAGCTAGCCAATACAAATTTGGGTTCTTTCAACTTGGAGACTTTCAAGAATCGGATAATGGGAATTGGCGGTCACTCTCCTTTGGTCACTTTGCACAACATTGTTCGAAGTGGATTATTTGCAACTACTGGATTCCCACCGGCTATTCAGTGCTCAGAGCTAATGATGGAATGTGCTAACTACTATGAGCCTGAACACAGGTCAATTGTTTCATCAGATGGTCAGGCGCTTGCCAACCTCACTCCTATAGCAATTGGCGAAGCTTTTGGAATCCTAGCACACAGGAATATGGTTTACAAATCGAGAGAACGTGCTGAGTAAATGTACCTTGCTACATTCGAGAGATGTACAGAGGTGATCAACACTCGCTGGATGAATATTCCCAAGCCCTCTCGTACAAAGTTGCCAAGACAGATTATATTAGAGGATTTGAAGCAGGAATATTGTGACTTGATTATGATGCTGAGTAGAGTTGGAGGCTGCCCTTAGGCATTTATTTTCGAGCCATGGATGTTTTATTACATCAACCTCGTGCTGGAAGGAAAAGAGCACATCAATTGGGCTGTGATGATTAGTGATAATTTGCACGAGCAGCTCCTGAGTTTGAGAAGAACGAAGACATTCTACATGGGCTCTTACATCATTTACATGTTGGCTCGTATGACAAAGTATAGAGGGATTTCTTATAAAGAGCCTGTTGGTTGTGGCTCTCACTAGTTCAAAATCCATGAGGCTTGTCCGCAGTTGCACCTAACAAGCACTACTCATTACAAGCATGTCAACGATGCCTTCACCATGCACATCACGAGATCACTTCAGGAGCGTACACATCATAGGATCTCGAGGGAAGCTTAGGAATTAATTGAAAGGTATGGGTGCTGGTTTATACAGTTTCCGAAGTTTTCTTACATTAGGCTGCAAGGTTTTTCTTCATATCCATATAGGCTGCCGAAGTACCCAACCAACAGAATTTTAATGTTAGAGATATCTAGGCAATTGGTTGCCTACGATAAGATTCAGAAGAGAAAGAAGAAGGGAGGTGTTGACTTCCCAATTGTCATGGGCAATTCAGACGAAGTGTGTCCTTCACTTCAGGCAGCTAGAGAAGCTGAAAGTGAACTTCAGTTCTGTTGTGACCTTTTCACACATCGCCCCATTCAGATGGGGACCCCCTTATTTTTGCTCCGTTCCGGTCTTTTGGCTTGGGTTTTTTCCTCGCTCTCTCGCTCTGTCTCTTTTCTGGTGTCCGTCTTTCGGGGAGTTGTGTCGTCATTGAGCTTAAACGTGAAAATATTGGCCAATTCCAAAATTAGGGTTTCATCATTTTTGGTCAAGTCAAAGTCAAGTACGGCCAGTAAATTGAAAATTGAACTTAACGTTGTTATCAACAGGCATCCAGCAGGCTTCCAGCCAAATTTCATCAGATTCCGAGGTACTTACTATTTTTAGTAAGTCTGCAATTCCAGGCAATCTGTCAGCATTTTCGAGATTCCGATCGCCACACGGCATTTAAAGTACATCAGACTGCTTGCATGCCAAATTTGAGCAAAATTGGACAACTTACTATTTTTAGCAGTCCGGCTTCCAGGGCAAATTTCAGGGTCCAGATGCAGAGATTTTCTTTGCATGTCTGGATATTCCTTCTGGGTTTTTCGAGACCTTCGCGATGATATAACATGCAAGTCGAGACGACCACTTTCAGGATTCAGCCTTCCGAGGCTATTTTTAGGGTTTGCATGTCGAGGTTTCTTTTGCATGTCAGGTGATTCCTGATGGGTTTTTCGAGAGCTTCGCGATGGTGTGACATGCAAACAAGGATTCCCACTCAGTAAGGAACTTGCTATTTTAGTATGTATGCCCGGCACCCAGCAGCCCGATTCACGAGCTGATCACAGCAGTCAAAACGAGAGCAAACTGAGATCTTTTGATACGCATGCAATGCAAATTAGGGTTTCCAGCCGGGCCTAAAAATAGGCATCAAAAGTCAAAATCTTCGCAAACCGATGTAAACCATCGCGATCAGCGTCCTTCGCTATCTGCCGGTGAAATTTCAGGTCAAACGGAGCACTTACTATTTATAGTAAGTCAAATTGGAAACGTGCTAAAAATAGTAAATCAGGTGCATGCAGCAGTGTCAGCAGTAAGGTCACGTGGTGAGGATCGCCTCATCCGAATTTCAACTCGATTGGAGCTTGGGAACTATCAGAATCAAGAGCTTACTATTTTTAGTAAGCCACCCTCAGAAACAGGCTATAAATAGCAGGGTGACTAAAAGTGGCAGTGCTGACAAGTTGATAAAGTCGTGAAGAAACTATGTTTGAAATTTCAAGTTGATCCGAGCTTCAGAGGCGCAAATTCGGAGGACTTACTATAAATAGCAGGGCACGTAAGCTGGCGAGGATGATGAAAATTTGTCTAAGTCTGGAGTCTCGTCCAGCAGGCATATCAAAATGCGCCCAGATTGATGAAAAGGCGTAGAAATTTTTTTCAAGATGCAAGTTCATCCTCCACACAGGGCAAAATGCGCCCAAGGCACAAGAAGTCAAACAGAAAGTCAACGAAATTTCATCCTGCTCGGGGGTCCAAATGCGCCCAAGATGAAAGGGGAAAAGGTTGAAAAAGTTTCTAAGTATGAGAAATCCGCCTCAGGGGTCAAAATGCGCCCATCCTTCTCTCTCATCAGAATGCGCCCAACTTGCAAAGAGTCAACAAGGTCAAAGATCGTTCATCCTTCTTCAAGGCCAAAATGCGCCCAAACTGGGCCATGTCAAGACAAAACGTGGAAGGTAAAGAGTCACCCAAGGATGTTGGAGTGTTCATCCACCAGCAGGGGTGAAATGCGCCCAAGGTTGCAAGGGGTCAACAAAAAGTCAAAATTTCTATCCTTCATTACATGCAAAATGCGCCCATCCTTCTCTCTCATCAAAATGCGCCCAAATCATGCAAGTCAGGACAAAAAAACGGAAGTTGAAAAGTCACCTAAAGGTATAAGCAAGTTCGTCCTCCTCCTACAAGGAAATGCGCCCATGTTTGAAGGGTAAATGGTAAATACAAGGGGTAAATAAGGTGAAAAGTGTTACCTAGCATGGTGAAGGCTTGTACGTTATCCTCCTCCACACTTAAAATGCGCCCAAGGGGAGTTAAGTGTGAAGTATGCGCCCAAGGGGAGTTATAAGGTGTTAGAAAATATTTACTAGGCGTTGGAATTTCCTCTCAAGGTGTGATATGCGCCTAAGGTTATAGGTGTTGGAGATTTTTTTTTTTTTTCTAAGGCGTTGGAAGTGTTAAGTGTGAAGTGTGCGCCTAGAGCAAGGGAGTTATAAGGCGTGGAAAATATTTCAAGGTGTTGAGAGTTAAAATAAAGTGTGCGCCTAGGGAGTTATATGGTGATTTTAAAAAAAAAAAATCTTATAGGCGTTGAAATATTTTTGAAGTGTGCTAGGCGCCTCAGGGAGAAAATAAAATATTTTCTAAGTGCTAAAAAAATTCTCTAAGGCGTTGGACTTTTGAATAAATATTTTTTCAAGGGTGAAGTGATACGGGATGAAGATGAAATGAAGTAAGGCATGCCGGAACAAATAAAATTTTCTAAGTGAAAATCCCTCTCCACTGGCGATCAATAAATTTTTTCTAAGGCAAGATTTCAAAAAAATGCAAAGAAGATTTTAAAATATTTCCTAAGGCAAATTTATTTTCCTTGGAAAATACGCCTAGAGCTTCAAGTTGATGAAAATTTTTCGAGGCAAGCATTTTTTTTTCTCAGTGATGAAGTCAGAGATGATGATAACGCAAGGTGATTCGTTTTTTTTCAAGGCAACGCAGAGTGATCACAGGCGAAGAACGAGTTCAAATGATGAAAATGATATTTTTTTCTAAGGTTCAAAATTCGAAAAATTAAATGAACCCGTTCGTTGGGTACCCATGGATTCGAGACATTCCGATGAAAATTTGTTTCTGGGTACTGAATGTTCGTGATGATGAATGGATTTCTAAATCTTTCAAGCTTCGCCGACACTTTTTCAGTAGGGAATTTGATCAGTGCTTAAGTTATGAATTTTCCTAAGGGAGAATTTTAAATTTTCTAAGGCAAATTCAAATAAATGAGTTTTCAAAGTGAATTTTCTTCGAACGATGAATACGAAGGGAATTGCCTAGATGATTGTGATTAAATTCTTCGAAGATGAATTTTCCAGAGTAGATGATGGAGTTAAAAATTTGAATTCAAGTAACAGAGCTCCAGCTGGTGAATAAAATATGATGAAGTTAAATTAAATTTTTCGAAGAGGAATTCAAAACGCCAGTCAAAGTCAAGTTTCTAGAAGAATAATATTCCCGACGACTGGAGACAAGTGTCAGAAAAGCCAGAGAGGGAAAAATTCGAATTCTTGAAGTGGAGTAGTGGAGTTTAATGGCACTGGCTAAAAATAACGTCTTCTAGAATTTGAATTTTAGCTATAAAATGGAGAAGTTTTTCACTCATTTTCACAACTGGAAGTCGAACTTGCTCTGAGAGTGAAGCATTGCAGTGAGTTGCTGAGGCTTGAAAGAATTCGAAATTGTTGCTGAGAAGTTGAGTTTGCTGAAGAGGCGCACTTGGGAGTTGATTAAATTTGTTGCTGAGAAGTATTTTGCTGAAGCTTAGGTTGCTGAGAGTTGAAGAGGACGTCTTAAGTGTTTGAGGAGGTACGACTTTGCTAGTGGCTGAAATCTGATTCATTGAGGTAACTACGCCGATTGCTAGGAATTTGGATTCAAACTTGCTTATCTTAATTGAGCTTAGTGAAGTAAAACGCCATTGCTGGAGTAGAATTGAAAGAGACGCCTTGTATTGAGTTGAAATGTTGAGAACTCAAAAATACGAAAGTGCTAGTTTGTGAGATTGCTAGTTGATAGTCTGAAGTGCAAAGTTAAGAAGTTCGCTATGTGCTGATTGCTGGTTTGAAGTGCAAGGATATAGAAGTTTAAAAATTGCTGATTGCTGGTTATCAAGAAATCCGTTCTAAGTGTCGGAATTTGAATTTATTCAAGGAGAAGAGGCTGAGGTTTGCAAACACGAAAGATATTGCAGCTTTTAGAATACAACTGCAGCCCCTGTATCATGTCTTATTTTATTAAATTTAATTGCTGATGAAAGTTTATTATGTTGCGGATGGCTGAAGCGAGGACAACCGCAAAGGACAATGGTGCCTCCAGACAAGCTACGATCAAGAAGCTGAGCAAGACGTTCATGCCGGAATCAAAGTTCATTTCAAAGTTGGGCAAGTTGACAGATACGAACCTGGGCTCTGTCAACCTGGAAACATTCAAGAATAGGCTGTTCGGGATTGGAAGTCATCGGGCTTCGGTCACTTCGCACAACATCGTCCGAAGTGGGTTGTATGCAGCTGCTGGTTTTCCGCCAGCTATTCAGTGTTCGGAATTGATTATGGAGTGCGCCAACTGTTACGAGAAAGAACACCGGTCGATCACGTCACCAGATGGCCAAGTACTTGCCAATCTCACTCCGGCAGCCATTGGTGAAGCTTTTGGGATCCCGGTGCATAGAAACATGATCTACAAGTCCAGGGAGCGAGCGGAGCGTATGTATGCTTCTGCTTTTGAACGATGCATGGACACAATTAACACTCACTGGATGAGCACTCCGAGGCCGTCTCGTACGAAGCTGCCGAAGCAGATCATAGCAGAGGACTTGAAGCAGGAATATTGTGATCTCATCATGTTGCTGAGCAGGGTTGGTGGATGCCCACAGTCCTATATTTTTGAGCCGTGGATGTTTTATTACATCAACCTGGTGTTGGAGGGCAAGGATTATGTCAATTGGGCTGAGATGATCAGCGATAACATACATGAGCAGCTCCTGAGTTTGCGGAGGACAAAGACATTTTACATGAGTTCCTATCTCATTTACATGTTGGCACGGATGACGAGGTACAGGGGGATTTCTTACAAGGAACCCATCGGTTGTGGCTCCCACCAGTTCAAAATCCATGAGGCGTGTACGCAGTTGCACCTTTCGAGCACAACCCATTACAAACGTGTCAATGATTCATTCACCATGTACATCACGAGGCTGCTTCAGGAGAGGTTACAGTGCAGAATCTCTAGAAATGCCCAGGAGCTAATTGAAAGGTATGGGTGCTGGTTTATACAATTTCCAAGATTTTCATACATTAGGCTGCAAGGATTTTCTTCATACCCTTATAGGCTGCCTAAGTACCCAACCGATAAAATAATCATGCTAGAGATAGCTAGACAGTTGCTAGCTTTTGACAAAATCCAGAAGAAGAAGAAGAAAGGAGGGATAGAGTTTCCAGTTGTGATGGGCAACTCGGACGAGGTTTGTCCTTCGATACAGGCATGTAGAGAAGCTGAAAGTGAGCTTCAATTCTATCATTTCTCATATCACACAAGTAGACAACACTATGACCCGCACCATAACATCAACTGGGTGTTGTCAGAGGAATTCAAACATAAGGCCACCATTGAGGATTATTGGGCTGATGCAGTTGATGAGATTGAAGTGAGAAAGAGGATGTTCTCTAGATTGCCGATTACTCTGATCAGGGAGTGTGAGGTAGTTCCGGTTCCGGACCAGGTTAATGAGGACATGGATGTTGTTCATCCAGACTATGCAGCTGTTCGGGACACTCCACTTCCGCCTGTTGATTGGTCAGAGCCCGAGGTTGCCGACCTTGATACTCTCTCTATCCCGGTTATGACATTCACCAGGGCATGGGTCGATAGGCGAGTGAGCAGATTGAAAGGTAGGTCAATTGCTTTGACTTACAACTTGATGGGAGATCACAGGACGCCCACCACAGGAAGGAAGAAACAGATCACAAGAGGACCAGAGTCCAGAAAGAAAGAAATAGTTCACCGGCCTCCACGAGTCACAAGAGGCGCATACTTCGAGACACGCTCTCCGCTACGAGGTTTTATTTGCTGATCGAGGTTGCAAAGAATCCCGTTTAATACAGATGATATCTCACCTCCACGGAGGGAGTCGATTGGCCAGAGTGCCAATGTACCTGTTAGGGTTGATCAAGGATCGCCAGGATGATGAGGACAATTCGACCCTCAATTTCAGCAGGAGATAGAGGCGGCCATGAATGATGGCGACGATGATGATATAGTGTCGGGTGACACTCAGCCACTTGAGGACGATGAGCCTCGCCAGAATGAGGAAGAAGTGGAACAGGTTAGAGAAGTCGAGGCACAGGAGCAGCGGCCCTTTGATATATTATATGAGGTGCCCGATTGGCTAAAGGATAGAAAGAAGAAGCCCGAGTGAGGAGATTGATCCAGCAGTTGAGATGGAAGAGTTTTTGAACCGGATCAGTGCTCCTCCACCGAAGAAGAAGGCAAGAAAGTTTTCAAGATCTCCACCGATGAGGATGGCTCTCGTACTCTTCACGTTGTGTCCCACGAGTCGAGTGTGACCGGAATGAAGCAGCTCCTGAAAACTATGTGGTTACCACTCTTGACTTGGGACGCCCTACTGGTGCACAGATCGTTGAGGAGTGTGATAACTCCTTCCTTGCCCTTAAGGATAGATTGTTCAAGAAAGAAGGAAAATACAAGAAGTTGAAACGAGAACACAAGGCATTAATTGGATATGTTCAGCAGTTGTCTCGTTCTCGAGGGCAGGATGTACCAGTGATAGAGCCTCCAGCAGATATTCCTAGAGAGTCGATCGCGGCTGGTAGGAGTTGGGAGGATGGCACAGAGGTGACAAATGGGTCCACAGGGAGTTCGGATGAGGCAGAGAAATTTATGGAGGACCTTGCCTTTGCCTTTCACAGCCCCGACTATTTTGACACGGATGGATCACGTGGATCATGCTTGGGGCGATGCCTCTATCTATCAGAGTAAGGTGATCCAGCGTCTTGAGGCGTTGAGGCATGTGCCACTGCAGTTGCTGATTGATGGAGGTGTCATTCAAGCGAATGACCGATATGATTTCTCTCGGTGGTATTCTTCGGCTATCACAGGGCGTGGCTTCTTTGATGCAGCACAGGCGGATTCAGCCAGGATTCACAAGGCTATGGCCAATATTATAGATGGAGTTCAGAACACCTTCGAGGCCATCTTTGCTAGGCGGCTGAATCCAGAGGAGATAAGTTTTGATAATTTGAGGGGTTTGCTGGTTCCCTTCTTCGCAGATGTTAAGACCTTCGTACAAGATGACTTTGAAAATACTGCTACATTCTCCACTTTGATCCAGAACACGCAGGACTCGTTGGCTGCTTGGAGAAAATCTTGTACGAGGCACGAGCACTCAGTTACAGTGTTAGAGTTTCAGTTAGATTGTGTTCCATCTATTTCAGTTGAGGAGGTTGAGGCCGTACTTAGCAGATTTGTTGAGTTGGCAGTCAGAGAGAAGGCTAATGGGAACACACTACTGGACGAGGATCTTCTAGAAGACTGAGTATGGAGCATTTATTGCATTTGCTATTTTGGGAGTGAGTGGGAATCTTTGATTCATTTAATGTACCACTCCCTATTCTGGCAGTTTTTAGGGTTAGGGCTGAGGTGGCACGATTCTGGCCACTCTATTGATTGTAACCCTAGCCGTCCTTTGGGACTTGGCTAGCTATAAAAGGGGGAGTCCCCCTCATTTGTAAGGCATTAGAATTAGAAATTAGAGATCAGAGATTAGATCAGAGCTAGAATTGAGATAGAGTTAGAGCTAGATTGTAGAGCATTTTGCATAATTTGGAGAAGAGAGAAAGTTTTCCCTTTGAAAACTTTTGAAGAGACTGTTGTGTAACACATTTTGTGATAATAGATCTTTTCATTGATGATGGAATTTGTCTTGTCATGAAATGCTAGCAAGGTTTCTTCTTCCTTTCGTATCCAAGTAGATTAAATTCATGCAAGTAGCTTACTTTGGTGTGTGGTGTTTCATTGAGATAGCTTCATTTTATTCCATACCACTAGCGGCTTGTTGATGATAAGTCTGCCTTGCGTGGTCAACTGGACATTATCTTGTGCTTGACTTCGGTTATGGCTTACATACTTATATGCGTTGTTCTGATGGTGTACGTATGTTAAACTGTAACTTGAATACCTTTCGCTATCCCCTTTGAAGATTGCACCGATTTTGCTGAGGCTGTCCGACGGAGGCTAGGTGAAATCTGGTTGAAGTCTATTGAGACGAAGCCCCACATACCTTGCATTTAGAATAGAGTACAAATTTCTTAGGCCTTTTCCCTTTTACTTTCCGCATACTTCTTGTTAGTTTTAGAAAAGGATACACATTGCCAAATCATGCACGTAAGAATCCCCTTCAAATTACATATCAACTGCTAACTGCGAGAAGTCTGAACAACTACGTAAGTCCCCTTGACATACCAGCAATATCACATCAAGCCAAACTGAGCCTATTCGCACTAAAGGAACCTTGGAGTTGAACGCACGAACTTTCTGGCAATCTTAGCGTGCGGAATACTTTGATCAAGAGAGAATAGAGCGTCCGTTGGGCGACTTTGTTCTGTGTTGGTGCGGTCTCAAAAACCACGTCAACAAGTTCTTCCATTTTTCTTATCACACCAGTAGATAGCATTATGATCCACATAGCAACATTAGATGGATACTGTTGGAAGAGTTCAAACATAAGGCAAACATTGAGGATTATTAGGCTGGTGCATCAGATGAGGCTGAAGTTAGAAAGAGAATGTTCTCTAGGCAACCAATAAGCATGATTAGGGAGTGTGAAGTCATTCCAGTACCAGACCAGGTGGATGAGGACATGAACGTTCTCCATCCAGATTATGAGGTAGTGCGAGACACGCCACTTCCACTTCCAGATTGGTCGGAGCTTGAGATAGCAGATTTGGACACACTTTGCATTCCAGTCATGACATTTACCAAAGCATGGGTTGACAGGCATGTGAGCAAATTGAAGAGTAGGTCAGTTTCTTTGACTTACAATTTGATGGGAGATCATAGGACACCCACTACCAGCAGAAAGAAACAAATTACTAGAGGTCCAAAATCTCGAAAGAAGGAGCCAGTTTGACAGGAGCCTGTTCAACCGGAGCCTCCTAGAGTTGTAGTTGAGTCGCCCACGCCATTGGAGGCACGTTCTCCAAGCATACAGGAGGTTTCTTTATTTGCTGATCAGAGAAATGCATTGAATCAGATACAAGAAGTACATGAAGAAAATCAGCCACCGCGAAGAGAGTTAGTTGGCCAAAGTGTTAATGCGCCTACTGGGGATGATCAGCAGGATGATGATGAGACTGCTACTGACACTCATTTCCAACATGAGTTAGAGGCGGCTTTAGATGATGATATAGTTTCAGGAGATACTCAGCTACTAGAGGCCGATGAGCCTCGCTAGAATGATATTGAAGTTGAACAAGTCCGTGAAGTAGAAGCACAAGAACAGCAGCCATTTGTTATTCAGCATGTTGTACCTGATTGGCTTAGAGATAGGATGAGCAGGAGCCCCAGTGAAGAGGTTGATCCAGCAGTTGAGATGGAAGAGTTTTTGAATAGGATCAGCGCGCCTCCACAAAAGAAGAGAGCACGAAAGTTTTCGAAGATTTCTACTGATGAGGGTGGCTCTCGCACCCTTCATATGGCAGTGCCACAGGTTGATTGTGATCGGGATGAAGCAGTGCTCGAGAATTATGTGATCACAACGGTGGAATTGGGATGTCCCACAGGTTCACAAATTGTTGAGGAGTGTGATAACTCCTATCAGGTACTTAAAGATAGATTATTCAAAAGGGAAGGAAAGTATAAGAAATTGAAGCAAGAACATAAGACATTGATAGGATATATGTAGCATTTGTCTTGTCTTGGTGGGCAGGAGATTCCAGCTGAATTATCCAGAGCATCAGTTAGTGGCTTGGAAGAGTTAAGGAAGATGGCACATGAGGTGAACAAATGGGTTACAGGTGTTTGTGCCGAGACAGAGAAGTTTATGGAAGACCTTGCTCATGCTTATCAGCAAGCTTCCAGCATTATGGCACGTATGGAGGTAGTTGATTAGGCCTAGGGTAATGCTTCTGTTTATTAGAGCAAAGTTATTCAGCATTTGGAGGCATTGATGCACACTCCTTTGCAGGTGCTGATTGATGGAGGGGTTATTCAGGAGGGTGATAGGTACAATTTTGCTGGATGGTACTCTTCAGCAGTCACAGGGCGTGGATTCTTTGATGCAGCTCGGGTGGATTCAACCAGAGTTCGGAAGGCTATGACAAACATCATTGATGGAGTCCAGAATACTTTGGAGGCGATCTTTGCTAGACGGCTGAATCCCGATGAGGTGACTACTGATAATTTGAGGGGTAGGCTGGCACCTTTCTTTTCGGAGGTGAAGACCTTTGTGCAGGATGACTTTGAGAATATTTCAACTTTCTCCAGCTTGATTCAGAGTACGCAGGATGCCTTAGCTGCTTGGAGAAAATCTTGCATGAGGCATGGACAGTCAGTCATGGTGCTTGAGTTTCAGCTTGATTGTGTTCCACCTATTTCAGTTCAGGAGGTCGAGGCTGTGCTTGCCAGGTTCATTGAGTTTGCAGCCAGGGAGAAGGAGAACGGGAACCCACTTTTGGATGATGACCTTCTAGAAGATTGATTATGGGCATTAATTGCCTTTACTATTTTGGGAGTGAGTGGGAATCTTTGATTCATTTATTATGCCACTCCCCATTCTAGCAGTTTTTAGGGTTAGGGCTGAGGTGGCTCAATCTGAGCCATTATTTTGATTGTAATCTGGGCCGTCCATTGGACTGGGCTATCTATAAAAGGGGGAGTCCCCCTCATTTGTAATGCATTAGATATTAGATCAGTAGACACTAGAGACTGGAGCAGAGAGATTGATAGTATAATTGTGTAGCTTAGCATAGCATAGTTTGGAGGAGAAGGAAAGTTTTCCTTTGAAAACTTTTGTAAGAGATTGTTGTGTAAAACTTTCATAATAGAAGATCTTTTCATTGATGGTGAAATTCGTCTTTGTTATGAATAGCTAGCAAGGTTTCTTCACCCCTTCAATTCCAAGTAGCATAAAGTAGCATAAAGTAATTTAAAGTAGCATTTTCATTTTATGCAAGTAGATATTAGTTGTGGATTTGTGGCGTCAATCGAGACAAATTTGTTTTAGTCCATACCACTAGCGGCTTGTTGATGACAAGTTTGCCTTGTGTGGTCAACTGGAGCATTTCATAAGCCTAACTTCAGTTGCAATTCATATCTTGGTATGCGTTGTCTTGACGGTATCTTGATGTTGGATTGTAGCTTGAAAATTTCTTGCTATCCCTTTGAAGATTGCACCAACTTTGTGTAAGTTGTCCAGCGTGAGGTGGAGCAGAGTTTGGTTGAAGCTATCGAGATTGATCCCACGTCCCGCCTTAGAATAGAATCTATAGCTTTCTTACCCTTACACTCATTTACATTCCGCACATTTCTGGTTAGTTTTAGGAAAATCCGTACCTCAACGCCAAATCATTCGCATAAATCCCCTTCCAATCATCTATCTGTTGTTAGCTGCAAAACCTTAAGAACAATTGTGTAAGTCCCCTCGTGAAAATAGCAAATCATAACGAACCAACTGAGGGTATTCCAAAGCATTTTGGAACCTTGGAGTTGAACGTGCGAACTTTCTTGCAATCTTAGCACACGAAATACTTTGATCAAGAGAGAATGGAGTAGCCTTCGAACTATTTTGTTCTGCTGATTGGTGCGGTCACAAAAATCACATCAACAGGTCCCCATTTGCAATGGGGCGATGTGTGAAAAAGGTCACAACATAACCCACACAAATTGACTCAGTTCACTCAATCTAAGGTGATGTGTGTGTATGCCTAGATAGTTTACTTTACCGATTACCTGACCAAGCTCCTCTCCCGAGTGATACTTCCCCTCTGCCTGGAGGAATGGTTCATATACCTGCATCCATTGACACATGGTTTTGGAAGTCATATGTTCATAACATAAGCAACATATATAAACATCTTCAAAGTTAGAATAAAAGTAATTCCATAACCATCTATGCAGTATATCACCATGAATAACACCAACTAAGATAACATCAAATGAAACAACATCAAATGAGATAACATTCATATTGATAACAAGGTACAAGCATCATTAATTCATCTCCAAAATTCATATTACATTCACATTTACTCTATCTAGTAATGGTAAATAGTAACTTCACAATTTGGGGTGTAACATTTTATGCAAAAAGTTTGAACCATAGTCAAAACTTCATCATTTGATAACAGATTGTTTCTCTGAACTTATTCATTAACAATATATCCATTCAGCTTAATTGAAGTTTTTTTATCAACAAAGTGAATTACTCTGTCTTAACACGTTTATTTATTCTTTCTGATGCTTAGCTTCAATCGGAAAGGTTTGATTATGATTAAAAATTAAGTTGTATCATTTGTCATTGAACAAAAATGGAAAAGCATTTAAAGCTTGTTGAATTAGTTCATTGTAACAAAAATAAATTAGGTTATGTTGATCTTAATATCAAGAATATATATTCTTTTTAAGCCATTCCTATCATGAATGAAATCATATATGCATGTCTCTATTTATGCCTATGTATACGGTAGTTGTCCTTGTAAAAATGTTGATGAAAGTTGGACATTCTAGATTATAATTTGTTTCTTTACATTTATAGGCATATTGCAAATAATCAATTTAGTGGACGTATACCAACAAGCTTTTCCCGTTTCAAGGTCTTGAATGATTTGTAAGTGACCTCTTGATTCTTTACTTTAAGGATTCAATGTTAATATCTCAAAGTTTAGAAAAATAACACAAAACAGATTTCTTCTCTTGCAGTCAAGCATGCAGCAACAATTTTGAGGGTGAAATACCGGGATTCATTGCTAAGTGGAAGAAAATTTCAACCTTGTGAGATGGCTTTTCTCCTATATGATGTCAATTACTAATTTGTATTTTCTCTCTAGAGATGCCATATGCAAATGGAATAGTACAGAATGCTTTTCCGTGCCTTTCAAAGTGAGAAAGAGAGATAGCTTATAAAATATAATTTCACCATTGTTCTTCGGCTCTAGAATCCATGTTAAGCTAGATAGAAGTTAGTAGCTGGCAAATGTTTGAAATGAAAGAGTATTGAATCATCTTTCTTGCAGGAGACTTCAAGCTAGTTCTCTCAAGGGTCCGATTCCATCTAACTTTTCAAGCTTAATTAAATTGAAGGACTTGTAAGGATTTCTTTCTCCTCCAATTTATCCCGTTATTTCAAATTTTACCTCTAATATAATGTGCCTAAAAATTGAGTAAGAAGAACAAAGTTCAGTTTCCTCTTAGCTTCATATCTTACTGACTCGAAATTTTCTGTTCAGATCATTTTTATCATCAACACACACACATACTTTTATTATATAAGATTTATTGGGAATATCCAGACAATGTGAATGGCTTTCAATTGTTCTATACAATTACATATGTGAACAGGAGGATAAGTGATCTAACTGGTGGTGAATCAGATTTATCATTTGTGAGCAACCTAAACAAATTGAAAACATTGTGAGTAAAAGAATGTCAATTATTTGCTCTAATCTTTGAAGAATAGCTCAAATTTTTAGGATTACAATATGTTTAGAGTGGTGTACTTATTGAACGTATTCTTCTATATGCCTGATTAATGTTTCTCTTTGTAGAGTGCTAAGAAATGCCTTGATTTATGGAGAAATTCCACCGGCCATTGGAAAATTAAAAAATTTGGAGATATTGTGAGTCAGTAATTTCAAACATTATGTGCATGCATTTGAAAATTATATTAATTCTTTGTGCTTTCTTTGGATGTCTCAAATCTGCTATATCTTTTGTATTGTCAGAAATACTATCACTGCATATAGTTATTACTTATTAATAATTATGATTTATACAATAAATATGTTAATCACAATATCTTCATATAAATAACAATAGTTTTTGTAATATGGTAAATAATAGCAATATTAGAAATATCTATAGCTAGTGGATTCATAAGAGGACAACTCAACAACATATTCTTAAGGCCTACTTGTACAATATAATTTGCAGACATCTGTTGAGAACAAGTTTGGAATACCCAATTTTTGCTCTTCAAGGCATTCTTAAGATGTAATATAATATTCCCTTTTTGACCCACCTACACAGAGCTGTTGGTAGTTGACATGGGTTGGTTGTTGACTGGATTCATTGTCAGCAGTTAGAAGTAGTTGGTCAACTAGTTGTTGGTTGTTTCCTTAAATAAAGAGGCCTTGCGATTATATCTTCCTTTTGGCTGTATGGTCCATCAGTTGCCTTCAGTTAAATAAGGAATCATGAAATCAGTTATCTCCCTGAAATCCTGGGGAACATTTGCTAGTTAGTCAGCAGTAAACATGTGATTAGTTCCCATAAATTGTGGATCACTCAGGTTGAGGGTATAAGAAGTGCTAGGAATGATTAGAGAATATCCCTTTTTAAATCAAAAACCTTTTTCTGAGAATGTGATATGGCTTTAGCCATTGGTTCTCGGGATTTAACCTGTAGGTGCAGTTACAGTAGGTTCTGGGGACGAAAGCCTCACACAGCCATCATTGATACACAGTACAATCATTACACAGAAGCTGCAGCAGTGAAAGCAGGATAAGGGTGAAGTTACTGGCGTTTCCTACAAGTAATGGAGGATAAAAACCTTCACCAGTAGACATTATCATAAGACGACAACAGGATAGATTCAGTTACTAAAATTATCAAGCATTCTGCTTCATTTCAGGATTCAAATCTGTGTGCTAGGATGTCCAGTGAGTTACTTCAAAAACTTCCTTTTATGGGTCATCATGGTTATCAAATAAATAAATAAATAAAATTTCTGTAATTGTGCATTATTTTCTATATATATTTAGATAGGAAATTTTCAGTGTTATTGAGCTGTCATGTTGCTAGCCTGTGGAAAAACTATATATATAAATATAAAACAAAAAACAAAAAAGTTATAAAAAACAAAAAACAAAACAAACTTTCCAATGGGAAGAATACAAAACTTTCATACTTTCGTACATGTCAACAAGTGATAGGGTTGTTGTACTATCATCCAAAGAAGCAGAAAACTGCAAAAAATCGCGACTAATCGTGATTTTAATAAATTTGAGGGGTTTGCCAATTTTTCACCAAAAAATCATTGACAGCAATGGCCAATAACTTTTTCCAGTTTGAAACTGATTAAATTGTGGTAAAAATCGCAGAAAAAAAGTGCACCTTTGCCCATGAAAAAACCCTAGAAACTCACGTTTTTTAGTTTATTTTGCCCATGCGACATTTTCAGGCACATTTTACAGGCGATTCAGGGAGCGATTGAAAAACACCAAGGATTTTGCTGCTTGCGATTTCTGTGGGATTCAAAAAGCATTATCTTCTGCTAGAGATTTCTGCTGCTTCAGGTAGGCGACTGAAAATTAGTTGACACTTCCTTCTTTCTGTACTACCAATGCATCTAGTTAAAGCATAACAGTAAGCATAGACAAGGCAATGAACTGTTTGATAAAATGCCTCAAAGAAATGTGGTCTCATGGAATACCATGACAAGCAAATGCAATTGGCAGCTGAAAGAAATGTGGTCTGTTTGATAATAGACAAGCAAATGCATAGACAAGGCAGTGAATTGTTTGATAAAATGCCTCAAAGAAATGTAGTCTCATGGAATGCCATGACAAGCAAATGATGACAATCACCTTGATGAGCACACACACTTATACTGAGAGGGGGGGTGAATCAGTATAAGATAAACTTTTATTTATTTAAAATCCAACTACCACGTGTTGTGACCTTTTTCACACATCGCCCCATTCAAGATGGGGACCCCCTAATTTTTGCTCCATTCTGGTCTTTTGGCTTTGGGTTTTCTTCTCTCTCTCCCGCTTTGTCTCTTTTCTGATGTCCGCCTCTCGGGGGTTGCGCCCGTCAGTGAGTTTAGACGTGAATTTGGCCAAGTCTGCAAATTAGGGTTTGAGTCTTCCTGGTCAGTTTGAGGTCGAGTAAAGTGAGTAAATTGAAAATTGAACTTAACGTTGTTGTCAGCAAGCACCCAACAGGCTTCCAGCCAATTTTCATCCAATTCTGAGGTACTTACTATTTTTAGTAAGTGTGAAATTCAGGGCAAATTGTCAGCATTTTTGAATTTCCGACAGTCACACAGTGTTCAGAGCACATCAGGCTACTCGCATGCAAAATTTGACAAAACAGACAACTTACTATTTTTAGCAATCCGGCTTCCGGACAAATTTCAGGTCCAGATGCAGAGTTTTTCTTTGCATGTCTGGATATTCCTTCTGGGTTTTTCAAGACCTTCGCGATGATATAACATGCAAAACGAGACGAACTTTCAAAATTCAGCCTTCCAAGGCTATTTTTAGGGTTTGCATGTCAGGGTTTCTTTTGCATGCCGGATGATTCCTGATGGGTTTTTCGAGAGCTTCGCGATGGTGTGACATGCAAATGAAGATACCCACTCAGTAAGGAACTTGCTATTTTTAGCAGGTATGTCCTGGCAGCCGCTTCCCAGCAGTTCAAAATCACGAGCTGATCGCAGTGCCACAGAAACGAAGAGAAACAGAGTTCATTTGATATACATGCATAGCGAATTAGGGTTTCCAACTTCGGAGCCTAAAAATAGGCATAAAAGGTCGAATCTTCAAAATCCGGTGTAAACCAGCGATCAGCATCCTTCAGGCTATCTGCTGGTGAAATTTCAGGTCAAACGGAGCACTTACTATTTATAGTAAGTCAGATTGAAACATAAAAATAGTAAATCAGTTGCATGCGTCAGTGTTAGCCAACAGTCACGTGGTGAGGAGCACCTCATTAAAATTTCAACTCGATCAGGAGCAATGGAGCTATCAGAAACATGAGGTTACTATTTATAGTAAACCACCTTCAGAAACATGCTAAAAATAGCAGGGTGACTAAAAGTGGCAGTGCCGACAGGTTGATAAGGTTATGAGGGTGCCGTGTGCAAAGTTTCAAGCCATTCCGGGCTTCAGAGATACAAATTCAGAGGACTTACTATAAATGGCAGGGTATGAAATACTGGCGAGGAACGAGGAAATTTGTCTAAGTCTGGAACTTCATCCAGAAGACATAGCAAAATGCGCCAGGTGAATGAGGAGGCATGAAAAATTTCAAAGTGATGCAAGTTCGTCCTGCTCAAGGGTCCAAATGCGCCCAAGGCACCAGAAAGTCAAAGAAAGTCAAACGTTTTCATCCTGCTACTAGGCCAAAATGTGCTCACCTTGAAGAGAAGAAAGTTGAAATTTTTTCTAAGTATAAGAAATCCGCCACCACCCTCAAAATGCACCCAACTTGCAAACTTCGTCCTCCACCATGGATAAAATGCGCCCAAGGCAAAATGGTCAAAGGAAAGTCAAACATTTTAATCCCCCTCATGCATCAAAATGCGCCCAAGCTCATCCTATAGCATAGGCAAAATGCGCCCAAGGTCATGCATGTGAAGACAAAAATTGGAAGGTGAAGAGTCACCCAAGGACGTTGGAGAAAGTTTCATCCACTAGACACATCAAAATGCGCCCAAGGTGGTGGGTGTTAGAAAATTTTCCTAAGGCGTTGAGAGTGATGTGTGTGTTAGAAAATATTTCAAGGTGGTGGGAGTAAAGTGCTAAGTATGCGCCTAGGGTGAAGTGTGAAGTGTGAAAACAAAATTGCTAAGGCGTGATTTTTCCTTAAGTATGCTAGGCGCCTCAAGTAGAAATAAAATATTTTCTAAGTGTTGGAGAACTCCTCTAAGGCGTTGGAATTTTTTTAAGGTGTGAAGTGTTTGCAAATGAAGTGAGAGATAAGGTGTGCTAGGCGAATAAATTTTTCTAAGTGAAGATGATACTGGCAAGCAAATAAAATTTTCTAAGGAAAATTCTCAACGTGAAATAATTTAAATATTTTCTAAGGCAAACTATTTTCCCTTGGAAAATACGCCTAGAGCCTCAGGGTGATGAGATTTTTTTTTCAAAGCACGAGCAACTTTCCTCAGAGATGAAGCCAGAGACGATGATAATGCAAGATGAATTCAAGTTCTTCAGTTTGGAGCAACACAGGATGATCGCAGGCGAAGAATCAATTTAAAATGGTGAAAATAATATTTTTCTAAGGTTCAAATTTCAAAAAATTAAATGAACCCGTTCGTTGGGTACCCATGGATTCGAGGCATTCTAAAGAAAATTCTCTTCTGGGTACTGGACATTTGCAATGATGGATGGATTTCCAAGTCTTTCAAACTTCGCCAACACTTTTTCAGTGAAGAATTTAATCAGTGCTCAAATTGTGAATTTTCCTAAGGGAAAATTTAAAATTTTCTATGGAAAATTTGAATAAAATATGCTTTCAAGATGAATTTTCTTCGAATGATGAATCTGAGGTCAATTGCCTAGATAATTTTGATTAAATTCTTCGAGGATGAATTTTCCAGAGCAGAGGAGAAGTTGAATTCGAATTCAAGTGACAGAGCTCCGGCTGGTAAATTAAAAAATGGATTTAAATTAAATTTTTCGAAAACAAATTCAAAGGCGCCAGTCAAAGTCAAGTTTCTAGAAGAATAATATTCCCGACAACTGGAGACAAGTGTCAGAAACACCAGAGAGGGAAAATTCGAATTCTTGAAGTGGAGTAGTGGAGTTTAATTGCACTGGCTAAAATTAACTTCTTCTAGAATTCGAATTTTAGCTATAAAATGGAGAAGTTTTTCACTTGTTTTCACAGCTGAGGAAGGCGAATTTGCTCTAAGTAATGCATTGCAGTGAAGAGTTCAAAGTTTTTGCTGATATTGCTGAGACTAGTTGAGGGAAACGCCTTGAGAAAGTGTCATTGCTGAAGTCAAGAGGGGACGCACTTGCAAGTTGCTGAGTATCCAAATCTGCATTTGAAGAGGTACGCCTTAAGTTGCTTGTGTTGAGCGTTGAAGGAAGGACGTCAAGTAACTTGCTGAGAGGTATGCCCTTGCTGGTCAAAAAAAAGTTTTTGCTGAAGTCCAGAGTTGCTTGTGCTAGAGGTACGACTTTGCCAGTTTAGTTCATTGCTGGAGTTGAAGTTGCCAGTTGAAGGAAGACGCCTTGAAGTAAAGTAAGTTGCTGAAAGTTTTCAAAGTTTGCTGATTGCTGATTGCTGATACAAAGTTACGAAGTTCAAATTGCTGATTGGGGTGGTGGAGTGAAGTACTTAGAAATCTGTTCTAAGTGTTGGAATTCAAGAAAAGAAGCTGAGATGGCTGAAGCGAGGACAACTGGAAAGGATAATGGTGCCTCGAGACAAGCAGTGATCAAGAAGCTGAGTAAAAAATTCATGCCAGAGTCGAAGTTTATTTCAAAGCTGGGCAAGTTGACAGACACCAACCTGGGCTTCGTCAACCTAGAGACCTTCAAGAACAGAATGTTTGGAATTGGAAGTCATCGGCCTTCGGCTACTTCACACAATATCGTTCGAAGCGGGTTGTATGCAGCTGCTGGTTTCCCGCCAGCCATTCAATGCTCGGAGCTGATGATGGAGTGCGCCAATTACTATGAGAAGGATCATCGATCGATCACGTCACCAGATGGCCAAATACTAGCCAATCTTACTCCAGCAGCCATCGGTGAAGCTTTCGGGATCCCGGTGCACAGGAACATGATTTATAAGTCCAGGGAGCGAGCGGAGCGGATGTATGCTTCTGCTTTCGAAAGATGCATGGAGACAATTAACACTCATTGGATGACCACTCCTAAGCCTTCTCGTACGAAGTTGCCAAAACAGATCATAGCGGATGACTTGAAGCAGGAATACTGTGACCTCATCATGATGCTGAGCAGGGTTGGTGGTTGTGCACAGTCCTTCATTTTTGAGCCTTGGATGTTTTACTACATCAATCTCGTGTTGGAGGGCAAAGACTATGTCAATTGGGCCGAAATGATAAGTGATAATCTACATGAGCAGCTCCTGGGCCTCCAAAGAACGAAGACATTTTACATGAGCTCCTACATTATCTACATGTTGGCACGGATGACGAAGTACAGGGGGATCTGTTATAAGGAACCTGTTGGTTGTGGCTCCCACCAGTTTAAAATATATGATGCTTGTCCACAGTTGCACCTGTCGAGCACAACCCACTACACGCGTGTCAACGATGCCTTCACCATGTATATCACGAGGCTGCTTCAGGAGCGGTTACATCACAGGATCTCGAGGGAGGCCCAAGAATTAATTGAGAGGTATGGGTGTTGGTTCATACAGTTTCCGAGATTCTCTTACATTAGGCTGCAAGGTTTCTCATCATACCCATATAGGCTGCCTAAGTACCCAACAAATAGAATATTGATGCTAGAGATATCTAGACAACTGCTTGCCTTTGACAAAATTCAAAAGAAAAAGAAGAAGGGAGGAATAGAATTTCCAATTGTTATGGGCAACTCGGATGAGGTGTGTCCCTCGATGCAGGCAGCTAGAGAGGCTGAAAGTGAACTCCAGTTTTATCAGTTTTCATATCATACAAGTCGACAACACTATGACCCGCATCATAACATCAAATGGGTGCTGTCGGAGGAGTTTAAACATAAGGCCACCATAGAGGATTATTGGGCTGATGTTGTTGATGAGATTGAAGTAAGGAAGAGAATGTTCTCTCGGTTGCCTATTACTTTGATCAGGGAGTGCGAAGTGGTGCCGGTTCCAGACCAGGCCAATGAGGATATGGATGTTGTCCATCCTGATTATGCAGCAGTTAGAGATACCCCACTTCCACCTCCCGATTGGTCAGAGCCTTGTTGTGACCTTTTTCACACATCGCCCCATTCAAATGGGGACCCCTACTTGTGCTCCATTCTCGTCAAGCGGCTTTGGTTTTGGTCTCTCTCTCTCTCTGTCTGTCTCTTTTCTGATGGTCTACTTCCCGGGAGTCCTCTGCCGTTGAGCTTAAAATGCAAAAATTCTGGCCAAGTCTGAAAATTAGGGTTTTGTCTTCCTGGTCAGTACAGGGGTCGAATAAAGTGAATAAATTGAAAATTGAACTTAACATTGTTGTTACCATGTTCCAGCACACTCTCAACAAATTTTTATTAGATTCCGAGGTACTTACTATTTTTTAGTAAGTGTGAGGTCGAGGGGCAATTTGTCGGCTATTTTGAGATTAGATCATCACCACGACATTCGGTATCGGTGCTTGCATGCCAAATTTGAGCAAAATTGGACAACTTACTATTTTAGCGGTCAAACCCCGTATGAATTCGGGGTCGGATCACGAGTTTCTCTTTGCGTAATGCGGAGGATATTCATATACAGGTTTTGAGACCTTGTGATGATATAACATACGAAGCGAGATGATCACTTCGAGTTGACCTTAGAGGCTATTTTAGGGTTTGCATGGAGCTTTTCTTTGCATATTAGGGTTATTCTGATGGGTTTTGAGCTTGAGTGGTATGACATGCAAGCGGAGATTCTCACTTTCGACCAAGGAACTTGCTATTTTTAGCAGTGTGTGGCCATTGCCTCAGTGATTGATTCACGGTGATCGCGGTGCCACCAACGAGAGCAAGCGAAGTCTTTTGATCATGCGGTGCAAGTTAGGGTTTCTAGCAGACCTAAAATAGGCATCAAAAGTCAAAATCTTGAAAACGATGTAAACCATCGCGTCCGGCATCCTTCAAGCTATCTGCTGGTGAAATTTCGGGTCAAACGGAGCACTTACTATTTATAGTAAGTCAAATTGGAAACATGCTAAAAATAGTAAATCAGTTGCATGCGTCAGTGTCGGCAGTAAGGTCACGTGGTGAGGATCGCCTCATTCGAATTTCAACTCGATCGGAGCTTGGGAGCTATCAGAAACAAGAGCTTACTATTTATAGTAAGCCACTTGCAGAAACAGGCTAAAAATAGTAGGTCAGCTAAAGATGGCAGTGTTGACAGGACAATGAGGTTATGAGGATGCTACGTTCAAAATTTCAAGTTGATCCGAGCTTCAGAAGCGCAAAATCAAGAGGACTTACTATAAATAGCAGGGCACGTGAGCTGGCGAAAAATGATAAAAATTTGTCTAAGTCTGGAACTTCATCCAGTTGCTATGGCAAAATGCGCCCATCCCAGCTGGAGATAGAAATGGTCAAAGGAAGTCAATGTTTTCATCCTGCAGGAGGTGCAAAATGCGCCCAAATAGAGTCATGTGAGGACAAAAGTTGGAAGTTGAGGAGTCACTTGAGAAAAACGTTGGGAGTTTCATCCTCCATGCATGCTGAAATGCGCCCACATTTGAGGTCAACAAGTCAAAAAGGAAGGCGTTAGAGAATTTTATCCTCCACCCCATGCAATATGCGCCCATCCTCTTCAACATAAGAAATGCGCCCATGTTTAGCAAGAAAGTCAAAGAGTCAAAGGAATTTCATCCTCCTACATGCCTAGAATGCGCCCATCCCCTTCTAAGTATTGAATGTGCCAAGATGTAAGGTGAGAATGGTGAAACAAAAGAGTTAAGGCGTTGAAAATAAAGGTGGTGAAAATAAGGAGTTACCAAGGCGTTGGAGTTATTCTTTCCAAATGTGCTAGGCGCCAAGGGTGATGGGAGTTATAAGGTGAAGTGAAATATTGTTGGGCGTGGTAAAGTATTATTCTTCTTCAAGTATCATGTGCGCCTAGGGTGAATGAAGTGTGTTAGGCGTAGAAAATATTGCTAGGCGTGGTAAAGTGGAATATTCACCCTCAAATATGAATGGCGTAGGAATAAATGTCCTCCTCAAACACAAAATGCGCCTAAGGTGGTAGGTGTTAGAGAATTTCTCTAGGACGTGTGTGATGTGTGAAGACAAGATGCTAGGCGTGGTAAAATAAAATACAAGTTATTGACAAAAAATTGCCTAGGCGTTGAAAGTTGAGTGATGGAAATTATTTTTGTAAGGCATTGGAGCTTCAAAAATATTTTTCAAGTGTGAAGTAAAATGCGAAGTGGTGGCTAGAAAAATAAAATGTGCCAGGCACCTCTATGAAAAATTTTCTAAGTGAAGTTGGTATTTTCACAGGCAAAGTTGATCGAGCTGGATTCAAAAATTTTCTAAGGCACAAATATTTTCTCCCTTAGAAAAATGCCTAGGTCTGGGGAGGTGATGGAATTTTCCTTGAAACACAGCAGAGTTGCCAGAGATGAAGTCAGATGATGCCAGCTGCACAGGATTGGTAAAATTTTTCCAAGTCAGAGCAAAATTCTCAGAGGGGATCAAAGAACGAGAATAAGTTTGATGAAAGAATATTTTCTAAGGTTCAAAATTCAGAGAAATAAAATGAACCCGTTCGTTGTGCACCCATGGGTTCGATGCGTTCTAGAGAAAATTTTCTTCTGGGTATCGAAGATTGTCGATGAGGAGTTGATTTTAAGGTCTTCCACAGTTTGTCGAGGATTCTGGGATGAAGATTTCAAGCGGGCACCAGGTTGATGAATTTCCTAAAGGAAAGTTGAAAATTTTCTAAGGCAAAAATGAAGAAAATGTGTTTTCGAGGTAAGATCCTCCAGACGATGAATTTGAAAGAAACTGCCTAGGTGAATTTGCTTCAATCCTTCGTGAAGATAGTTTACTTGAGCCAGAAATGAATAAAATTGAGGTTATCAGAGCTCCAGCAGGTGAAATGAAGTTCTCAAGGATGGAAATTTGTCTAAGGCATGAACTTGAACACAAAGTTGGCGATGATCGCTTGAAAGTTGGAGCGTGAGGATCAGGTGAGTAAGTTGAGTTTATATTGTGAAGTGTTCTAATGCTTCTCTCCTTGCTTGTTCTGCAGGAGAAATGTTGAGGCCAGAGCACGATGACTTGAAGTGGAAGCACGATGAAGATGAGTTTCAATCTCGAAGGAGGAAAATCTGCAAGAAAATGGCTAAGTGTTGAAGAAACATTTTCAAGGCTCAAGATGAAAAGAAGAATGAAGACCCTCAAGTGGAAGAAATCAAAGAACAACGCCAAGAAAGAAGATCGAGAGCAGTGTGAACGCGTCTACAAATGGAATCTTCTAGAAGGATGATGGTGGACATTATGGCGCATTTATTACCCCACTCTCTTCTATGGCGGTTTTTAGGGCAATATTATTTAGGGCTGAGGTGGCACGATTCTGGCCACTCTATTGATTGTAACCCTAGCCGTCTTTTGGGACTTGGCTAGCTATAAAAGGGGGAGTCCCCCTCATTTGTAATATTATTAGAGTAGAGGCGTTAGAATCAGAGTAGACATTGAGAGAGTATTAGTATTAGAGCTAGATAGTGTAGCATTGTAGAGCATTTTTGCATAATTTGGAGAAGAGAGAAAGTTTTCCCTTTGAAAACTTTTGAAGAGATTGTTGTGTAACACATTTTATGATAATAGATCTTTTCATTGATGATGGAATTCGTCTTGTCATGAAATGCTAGCAAGGTTTCTTCTTCCTTTCGTATCCAAGTAGCTTTATTCATGCAAGTAGCTTACTTTGGTGTGTGGTGTTTTATTGAGATAGCTTCGCTTTATTCCATACCACTAGCGGCTTGTTGATGATGAGTTCGCCTTATGTGGTCAACTGGACATTATATTGAGTTTAACTTCGGTTGTGGTTTACATACTTATATGCGTTGTTCCGATGGTGTATGTATGTTAAGTCATAA
>VDFB02182922.1:0-14986 GCA_007258455.2 Sequoia sempervirens | reverse complement strand
CACTTGTAAAGAAATCCTTCACAAGAGTACCACCAACCAAAGATTTCAAAGAATTCTTATAGCTTAAATAGTATCTACAAAACTCTACAAACTAAACTCCATCTCAAGAACCTTGTTATGCCTTGTAGGTTTTCATGCACTCATTTCATTTCCCATCAATTATAACCAATTTGAGATAATCTAAATGGGTTTGTTATGTGTAGGATGTACCCTTAGTCATTGAATTTGATATTTTGTTCAAACCTAAGTACCCAACTAAAATTGACTAAGTATGGGGGTTGCCTAAGGATTCCACCTTGTAGAATGCCCAAATGGATATTTGCAAATTAAACTTGGTTACAACTAGGAAAAAATTGAAGAAGTTATTCCTTTGTGAGTTTTCTTCTTCCATTTGGATTAATTATGTTTCCTTGTAGATGCATTTATTTTCAAAAATCAACCAATTCATATCTTTGTAGGAAGATGAATTCCATCTTCTCACATCACTTGATGAAATAATGTGTTAATGTCAATGTTAAAAAATTTCATCTAAATCAAACATTTTGTATGTTTTAAAAGTTGTCAAGTTCACTTCTAGGTTTTTCCCAAAGATACAATTGGATAATGATGGCCCACATAGTGTAGATGGTGTCCAATTCCCTACAAAGTGTAGATGAATGCCAATGGCTCACATTTATCTAGATGGATGTCGATGGCCTACATTTGTCTAGGTGGATGTCGATTCCCCTCATTGTCTTGATGGAAACTAAAGCCCTTTAAAAGCCAAAAGGTGAAGGAAAATGAAAACAATAAGAAAGGTACTTTTCCTAATGGTTACCAACTCCCCACGACATTCCAATAGTGATCAATTCCCCACATTATCCAAAATGAGGTTGATGGCCCAGAAAGGCCAAAAGGTTATAAAAAATGAAAATAATAGGAAAGGGACTTATCTCGATGGCATCCAATATTCTTAATTGTTTCAATGGTAGCTGAATCCCCACAATGTTCAAATGGAAATCAATATTTTACATTTCTTAGATGGAGGCCAATGACCCACAATGTTCTAGTTCCAATTCAAATCACCAGCAAAGTTTCAAGAGCATATAGGATTACTCATTAAGTCATATGGCATTACATTTTCCTGTCATCAAGGGGAATCTTTAGTTGTAAATAAATGATGGGTGCATGTGAAGTTGTTATTAGGAATTTTTTTATTCAATTATATAAAAGAAACGACATGTTGGTAAAAATTCCTAGGTTGTTATAGGAAGTTGTGTACAAGGGTAGTTTGTTAGATTTCTTTATGTTCCTTTAAAAAAGGATTGCAATCAAGAGAAAATGTTTTGAAGTTTTTAAAGGGACAAGTTCAAAGGTTGCCAAAAGGTTGAAAGTTTGAGATGTTCTGGATGTAGGAATGCCCAAGAGGCATATCTATATAAGTAGGAGATATTGTAGAAGGAAAATTAGTTTAAGTCTATCTTAGGTTTAGTACATAGTTGTTAGTCATTTCATGAGATTAATGATATAATTTGTTTTTTGCATATATTAATATTTATTGTATTATAACAGTCTCCAATTCTAGCATGTAATGTTCTTTGAAGGAAATAATCAAGGGTTATTAAATTCTTCAATACACATTTTTTGTAATGAGTTTTCTCATAGTTTTCTATCTTTTTATGGAAAAATGTAAATTCTTACTTAGGCGCAATGAGAATGTCATTATGTTAGATGGATTGTTAAGTATGATTATATTGTAGGCTCATGAAGATCTCACTATCATAAGGTGATAAGTGTTTAGTAGATCATCAAGTTATGTTTTAGTGTTGTGATGTAAAAGTGCAAGCTATTGTGACTCTATAGCCCAAGAGAGACATTGGTCTTTCTTCACATTCCCCTATTCTAGAATGGTTTTACAATTGATAAATACAAATCCAAATCCTAATTTATTCTTAATTATTTTTACCACATACTAGGATTAGACAAATCATGGGGAAGTAAATGGTCTCAGTAGCTAACTTAAAAATCCCTATTAATGTGTATGACTTTTTCTATATGAAAAAGGCATCAACTAGTTACTATTTACATATCTTTACTTGATTATTTTAAAGGATAACCCACCTAGTTCCTACAAAGCTTGAAGTTTAGGGGACAAAAGTGTGAAACCCATCACTTATTTGTTGGCCAAATATTTTAGTGTTTCCAAGAATAAGACTTGGTATGTCATTAGAATTTATTGAAGTGTAAATTTTGGAACCAATAGATTGGCAACTCTACTAAGGAAAGAGTTGATTAATTGCATTAGAACCTAGATCTTATAAAGTTGCATTGACCCATCTGAGTCACCACCAATAGATTGGAGACTCTAATGGGGAGACTCTGGATAAAAGCACAAATTTTTGTCACACTTTCAACCAACTTATCAACATAATTGAATTTAAGTATTTATAACTAAAAATCAATTTTGGTAAAACATATGATCTAGTAAGATTCATTCTAGCTAAGTTAGATACTTCCACAACTTTTTCAACTAAAATTGTTGGCTAAAATTATATGGAGCACCACTTTGAGTTCAATTTACCAAAAAAAATAAAATTATTTGAAAAACTTGAAGTTTCAATTACTCCTACTAATTTAAATAACATTTTTTAAAAAATATAAAAATACCCTTTTATAGATCCATAAGTGTAGTTTTCAAAAATATATTTATTTTATTAGTTTAATTATCATTTATATTTTATTTTTTATTTTATTTTAAATTAGGTTATTAGCACAAAATATTAGCATGATTACCATGCAAGGAAAAATACTAGAACTTATTAAAAAAAATTGAAAAAAATATATCAATGCACTAAAGTTTCAAGTTATAAATACACACAAAAAATTTAAAGAAAAAAATTACTATAAAAAGATTGACATCTCATGCAACTTCATTTTTCAGCATTTTATCATCAACTAAATTATAGTGTTAATTTATTAAAAGTAGTTTAAAATTAGTTTACATCATTTCAAAATTCAAACATAGATGCCACCTTTTAGTGATTCAAGTTTAAAAGTTGGATTAGTGTTGGTCATTTCCTTTATAAAGTGTGACACAACTTTGTGCTTTTACCCTCTAGAGTTATCTATTTGGAAAAGATTCAACTAATTAGAAGATGTAAAAAATTTGGTTAAGATATTGAAGACATTCATACTTTGATCAAGAAAGTATTGTGGCTTATCTAAAGGTTTTATGAAATAATGGTGTTATGCTAGTGAAAAGAACTTAGAAAGAAATTTTACCTTTGAATAGCTTCTAGTTCTGTGAAGGATTTTGTCCTCTTTGATGAGATGTAATGCCTACCTATTCCTATCATGTAATGTTAGTGGGAATGTTATAATATTTGTATGTTAGATGCTAGATGATGACATTTTGGTACTATTGTTCTATGTTTTGATTCACCATTTTCACTATGGTTGTTTTATTTTTTCCTTTGTGCAAATTACACTGAAGTGTGTTGTGTTATGTTGTCAAGTACCTTGAAAGGGGATGAATGTATTTTATTATGGAGGTGTTCTTGAGATGTGTATGATGTGGGCTTACTCGAGTTATTATTATTATGTTCTAGTTCATGAAAATATGCATTAATATTGATGTTGTAATTAAATGCTATAATGAATTGTATCATTTAAATGTAATGAATGTATAGATATGATGTTGTACATTGTTGGATGATTATGTGATGCTTCAACTATTTATATATATATGGAGTAGGTATACTTGACATGCTCATTGAGTGGTTATAGGTACTAGGAATTTCTCCACTTGGATCCACATGTTTGAGTTATAACTTGATGGTGGTTATAATAAGATGTCACATTGGTCGTTAATCTTTTACCTTACCTACATTACTCAATTTGAGTGTGATTCCATGGTAATTTTACCTGTGTTGACCTAGATACTACCATTGGTACAATTTCAAAAAATTGTACCCTATGGGAATTCCCAATGAATGTGTGAGTTAAATTTGGTTTGAATTATATTTTCCACAAAGTAATGTAAAAATCTGCTTATATAGACTTAAATTATAAATTGAGTGTGGAATATAAAATTGAATTATATTTAAATATTTTATTTGGGCTTGGGTGAAATTAGGATTATATGTAATTATTTGGAAAAGAAAATATTCTATTATTTTATTTTGGAAATGGAAAATTGGTAAAAATGGGCAAAAAGGATTTCTTTTGTTATCTTTTTCTTTTGGAAAGAATTTTGGAAGGCAAAAACCTTCTTCTCTCCCAAATTCTTATTTTTTGATTGGGAGGGCAATTGTGAGTCAAATTCAGTGAGGTTCAAGGCAATGGATTAGGAATGGGTGTTTTCTTGTGTATGGAAATGGATTCTCTCTATCTCATGGTATGTGTGGAGTTATTTACATTTTAATTCTTGTTAGAAGTTGGCATGATTTGAGTTGACCTATTTGATCTTTCACCTTGCATTTCTAAAATGCATTCTTGTTGTCTTTGAATTAAGTGACCTGCTATTTTGTTTTGTTGAGTATTGAGTTTTAATGTTGCCACCCATTGAGATTAGTTGTTGAGTCGATCTTAAGAGTTGTGAAGTTTCATTTAGCAAAGTCTCATATTTTTGTATAAATAAGGGAGAGGATTTCCTCATTTGAATGCCCAATTCACTTGCATTCTGTTGTATTTTATCTATGATATTATTGTTTTAAGATGAGGGTTTGTTTGTGAGGAAAGGAGAGCATTATTGAGATAATTTCTATGAGTGGGTTTGGAGAATTGTAGAAGAGTTTTGTTTCCAAGCTACAAGCTATTTTTTGGAGGCTAGGATTGGAAACCAGCCAAGTCAAACAGAGCTTATATTTATAAGCATATTGTACCTTGTACTCCCTCATGCTTGTTTGACTTTGGAATGTTTCTACATATGATGCTTGAATGTTTAGATATTACTTTCTTTAATCGATCCTATCTATTAGGTTGATGCTTTTATATACCTTATATGGGATTTTATATGATTTCTTCCTTTGTGGACTTTACGTAACTAGTTTATACTATACATATATTGAAATAAGAGAAATGAATTACATCAACAACTTGGGGAAAGTAACTTGTATTTGATAGTATATTATGCTAGGTAAACCCTAGTGGTTAATGAGGTTATCAATACAACAATAGTGATGGTATAAGAGACATGTCATCGTTGATAGGTTATAACATCATACAAACCATATTGTTAGTCTATACTTGAATGATCACTTGATCGTTTCTTAATTTGATTATTGATAGAAACCATAGCACATAGAATGAGATTAATCTACATGATTAGATGGAATAATGATTGTTGGTTATATCCTGGGATTAAGTTAAACTAAGGATGATTTTATCCTATGTGATTAATTTGATCACTTGAATTTGTGAATTACTATTCAGTTGGAGTCATAGGTGGAATTACCCTACTAAGTTGGTTGTCTTATACTCTTGACATGAAGTCATTCTATTGACATGATTCTACTTTTTGAATAACCTTTTTCTAATTGATGAAATTGTATTCTTGAATTAAGAGGACCCTTTATTGCTAAGACTATACTTTTGATTGAGTCATTTATTGATTTGATTATTCTTTTGTGTGAGGCCACTTATTGTTGAGGTCATACCTTTGAACTAAGGTCATTTATTAACAAGGATATACTTTTGAATCATTTGTTGATGAGATATGTTCCTGAGTGGAGTCATTTTATGATGAGTATTTATTCTATGATAAAAGGAAGATTATGTAGCTACACTATAGATTACAAAGTTATATGTAAGATAGAGCCATGGGAAGTTCATAGGCTAATCCTGGGGTTAGGTTTACCCAATGAAGAGAATAGCTTATGTATAGTGATTACTTGGTAGATATGTTATAGTATATTGTAAAGTAAATAGTCTGTTCTTGGGTTTAAAGACTACCTTAAGAAGGGAATTGCATATGCATAGTATATGAATGGTCAATAACCAAATCGAGCTAGGGTAGTGGGTGAAGAGATGACATCTTTATATGAAACTTTGGCCAAAGTAGTGTAAGTAGCCACTGTTTACACTATTAGTTCACTGTGATCTAGTATAACATTCTAGTCTGGGATTTTCATACTCATAGTAGTAGCTACTATATGATTAGGTTCTAGTTTGTAGGGCACAAAACTAAGCTTAGGAAAGCTATTTGTTATGGAGTTTTCCAACCAATCTCTTCATCAAAGGGTAGGGCTATCTTTCCATATGTGGTAGATGTGTGGGGGATCGCATTTGAGTCTATGGTTGGCGGAAAAGTGCTTGATCGATGCTTCTCCTCATTAGTTGGCGATTGAGATTTGAGGGGGATTTCTTGGACCATTTGTTAATATTGCTAATGAAGCTAAAAGGAGCTATGTATGTCCTCTTATATCCATTTCTATGGAAGTTGTAATGAAAGAAATGTTATCTTGAGATTTTATATATGTCATTATTTTGGAAAGATTGTAATATTTAATTATAAAGCAAATGGAAAGTTTGGAAAATATGTTATTTTAGATGTGCATGTAGTTTTGAATTACAAGAAAAAATTATTTTCTATGAGTTCTTGAACATAAATTATTTACTTGAGGTTAAAATATAGTGAATTTACTTTCGTATAACAATTGACATGTTATAGAGTAGAACTCACACTTTCATAAGGTGCACATGAATTTTATGTGTGTTAATAAGAAATCTAAGATATGATATGTATGTCTAAGCAAAAGACCATTAGAATGGTTGGTCCATGAATTATTTTATTGAAGTGCACAAAGAATGTACTCAAAATGTTGCTTATGTAGTTACCAATTGTGGGAAAGACAAGGATATCATCTAAGAAGATGAAACAATTTGTTTAAACAATCTTAGAAGACCTCATTTATTAATTGCATGAAATTGGTGGGATCATTGATGAGACCAAATGGTATTACAAACCATAAATGAAATGACCCATTCTAGTGTTGGTCTGAAGTCACATATTTTTAGAAAATATAATAATGGCCTTAAAAGTTCCATTTTAAGGACTTATCTGAAGAGGGTTTGATCAAATCACCTTAGATTAAAACCCCTTGGATAGAACCTCGCTAGTTTTAAACCATACCGATAAATGCGTCTCCTTTACACCTATCAAAATGTCGATAAAAAATCACTTTTGATTTAGCTTTTGGGGGATCAAATGAATTCATTTAAAATTTATTTCAAATGATTATGGTATTCCTCAGAACAAGCTATCCAATGAATATAATTTTAATATGTTTTGGTTTTGTTATGTATTTGTTTTTTAAGTTTTATTAAACAGAGGTTTTTCATCGAAAATGGACTTTTGTTCCTTCAAGCATGGAAAAATAGAAGATTATCAAAAAAAAAAAAAAATTGAAAAATATGAGTGCACCAGATACTGAAATCCTTTAATCCAACAAAAAATTAAATTCAAATTCCCTTTGACATATACAAAAAGTTACTTGTTATACTTGGCCATGTAAGTGTCCTAATTGTAATTCGCTTTACTTTGAAAAATTGATAAGGAAAAATATTCAATAAAAAAATATCTAACCACAAGTGGAAGCACTCAGATAATAGGAGTTACAAATCTAAATTTGAAAAAGAATTAGAATATTATCCTTCATGGAAAAAAAGCTATGCTATACTTGCAGGCTTCCACTTTTAAAATGTTGTTTTCCTCTAAAAACTAATTTCGTGGAGATGGAAAAGAAGGGCAATTTGATCTCCAAAAATTTTGAAAAAATATTTTTAGAATCTACAGAAAAATTTGATGAGACTCTAGTTTTCACCATCTTCAAATTCCTCACAGTTTAGCCGCTATAGGTGCCTAAATGTGAATATTTAGTTAAAAATAATAATTTCAGTGTCCAGTTTGGCCAAAAATTGTAAACCACTATTATGGGATCACCCTATTACAAACCATCTGAAATGACCCATTCTAGTGTTGAAAGTTGTCTCCAAGTTTCATTTTACCTAAACTCAAATTATTTGATACTATCCACTTTTTAGATGAATTCCATGGGTATGTGGAGGATCATGGTGCACCAAAAAGTGGGCAATATTATGGGGTATGTGGACATAATCCAAAGCCACTCAGTGGCCCACGAATAGTGTTGGTTTTAGAGGAGAGATTCTCAAATTTTTCAAAAATATATAAATTATGATGACTAATTTATTGAATATTATTCATTTTCTATTAGAATTAGTGATTCAAAGTCCTAATCGATAGTTTGTTGAAAACACTCCATAACTTCTTCAACGCAGCATCATATTTTTGACTGAACATGCTTCACATCTCTATGTTTTACATACTCATAGGATCAAAAAGAATATTCACATGTGCTTGACTGTTAAGGTGGTCAGATGTGACGAAGTTTTGAGATTTTAAAAGTTGTAATGTGGCTCATAATTAATTATACTTAGAAAAATTTTAGGAATGATCATTCGACATGAGTCCTCTCATTTATATATAAATTCATAAAATTAATATTTTATTAGGAGTTAGTGGTCGACAGACATTCCATTTGTCAAATTCAGTGTATTATCAAGATTGAAATTTTCAGTCTTCACCAAATAGATTTTATTGAAGTTCATTCATCTTTTCTACAATTTATTGAAATATATTTTGAATAGACATTGATAATCCTATTCATTAATATTTATCAGTTACTTAACACTCCATTTTTCCATTCTTTTGCCACTTAAGGGCCTATTTTTTAAAATGATGATCCTCAAGACATACCCTTATAGAATAACCTAGTAGCTTGAAATTGATCTAACATGTTCCTAATGTAAGGGAGTGGATATCAATTTTTAAAGGTGGCCTTGTTTGGTTCCCATAAATTAATTCAAAAATTCCAAGTTACATCCTTATTGAGCACAAGAAAAGTTGGTGAAGCATACTTGGGAATGTACTTGGTTTGTTGAAACCTTTGGACATCTATTCCTAAATTTACCTTTTGATTTCATAATCATGAAGAATCGATTGTCGATATAGTAGGGTATTAGGAAGAGTCATGAAAAGAAGAATGTCAATAGTGTGATTGATTTATCACTTTAAGGTCCAAGTGTCTTAGGCTTCTAGAATACATGTAATTAGGATTTGAAAAAAAACTCCAGATTTTTATGTGGTTTGGACACATTAATGTGCTTAGGATTCATCATATAGTGGCATTATGAAAATTAGTGTAGCTCTTGTGGAATACTTGCCTATAACTAAATACAAGGCTTGTGGTTTTCTAGTACATTTTATTAAGAATGTATTGTCATCCTATTGTAGAATATATGCTTATTGAAGGAATTGTAATGATCTTTCCCATTATACTAACAAAATTTAACTAGCAACAAACCACAAAAGTCCATAGTGATAATTGATATTATCACCAAATTTAAAACTAAATGAAAAATGTATAGTGCATTTTGTGCATGGTTTGTAATAATGAAATACTATTAAAACAACACTTATTTTAAAGACTTCTAAAAAAAGAATCTTATAATGGGTATGTGCAGGATCATCATGGAAAAAATAGGCCCTTAAGTGGAAGAAAATTCAAAAAAATCAGAGTTAGGCAACTTGATGTAAAAATTTGAATAAGTTATCTATATTATTTCAAAAATATGTAAGAATAGAATCAGAGAAAATTGAATGCGTTTCTAAACTACTAGGTTTGTTTCAAGAAAAGAAAAAATCTATTTGGTGAAAATTTGAAATTTCAATGCAATGGTACTTAAATTTGGAAAAAATAAGTAGGTGTATGTCTAACCACCCTAACCACACTAAAATGATAATATTTTTTTATAAGATTTTAGATATATGTAGAGGACTCATGCCCCGATGTGATGCATATTTTTGTAATTTTTTTCCAAGGAAATAATTAATTATTTTTATTACAACTTTTAAAAATTATAAAACTTGTATGTCGACCACCTTAACTTGGTCAAAACTTCATGAAATTATTTTTTCTTTTTTAATCATATAGTATGAAGCATAGAATGTGACACATGTTTTGGATTAAAAAATGTGATATTGTTTGAAAGCTATAGATGTTTTTCAATCAGCCTATCAATTAGGACTTTAAAGTAATTTGAATAGAAAATGAATAATAATTACTTATTAAATTCAAAGTAAAGCATAATTTATATCGGGTGGAAGCTAAGAATATCCTTTAAAAACCCTTTTCGTTTCATCAATTTTGGGTAAAAATAGTCAACAATATTCCATCATATTGCCACTTTTTGGCTCATGATCCCCACATACCCTAATAATAGAGTCGATGGCAATGCCTAATCCAAAAATTAACTTGTTGTAAATACCAAGCTTTGATTTTAGTGCAACTGTTATTTAATTCTAGTGTGTGGATGAACATCAATTTATTTCTCTTTTACACTAAACGAATATCAAATTGGATATGTCTAACCTTCTAATAATGTCAAACAACTAATGAAATATTTATTCACATGTAATAACTAACAACTAACATGACAACTCAAAAATTACAAGAGCTCAATTGTCACTGTCAAATAATTTTTTAATGGTCATTGATTGAGAAAAAGACATCGGCAACTCATTAAGTAGGTTTAAAAAATTCTAGGAATATGAGGTGTTGATTCAATCCATAGAACTTAGAGTGTGTTTTCTAGAGCTCAGAGTGAATGTACACCATCCCATACAATATTTATGATAGTTTTTTTCTATAATTACACAAATTTCTAAATGTATACATTTTAGTAATTATATATAAGCATGAGCTCTTGTTGGAATTAATACTCTAACATAATAATGTGTTAGTTTCACTCTTGTTCAATAACCATTAATTAGTTGTCAACAACTCTTATTTTCTTGTCATTAGATGTCTAGTTTCTTGTTGAATAGCCCTAGTTAGCTACCATCATAATTAGCATGATTATATAAAGTTTGTTGAGTGTCTACAACTATAAAATATGTATTATTTTTTATTTAAATAATGTATGATTTTATTTGCAATTTCATTCTCTATATTTCTATTACATTGTTATATTCTCTAATTATGTTATTAGATCACAGTAAATTTGTTGATGTAGTTAGCATGAGAGTGTTTCTCTAGTTTTTGTACTCGTTGATTGGAGAAAGCTAAGTGCTAGTTTTTGAGAGAGTGTAAGTTTGTTAAATTGTGTAGCTTGCTTCAACCATAAGCATTGAGAGGATTCCAACCATTGTTGAAGAACCACCATATATTGATAGTGATGATGACTTCATTGAAGATGAGGTATTTTTACTACTTTGAAGAGGCCAACAATTTGAAGATAGAGACAAATGCAATAGAGGATAGATAGATGTTCAATAGTTTCAGATGCTTGTGGATTAGAGAAACTATATCTCATTGGGGTTGTGAGACATACACATGAGGATTGGTATTAGAGCTAATGGGAGGTCTTGTTGTTGTGAGTCTATGTCAAGTTTGATGTTGTGTGTTGTGGAGGATTCTAAAAAGAGTTTAATTTTTGTGTAGTTTGTTGCAGTAATAAGAGCTAAGAGAATGTCAACCATTTTTTAAGAACTACAAGATATTGATAGTGACAATGACTTCATTGAAGATGACGTATTTTTCCTATTTTGAAGAGGCCAACATTTTTAAGATAGAGAATTCAATGTAGTAGAGGGTAGATAGATGTTCAATAGTTTGAGATTTTTGTGGATTGAAGTGAAACTATACCTCATTGAGGTTATGAGATATACATTGTGAGGATTGTGTCTAATAGTTTAGGGGAAATCCAAAATCTATAAGTTCAATATTATAACTTTACGAGACGGATGAGAAAATTCATGTACAAATAGTTTCAAATGATGTTGGGAACTTGGATGATAGCTAGATGACTATACTTGTAGTTGGGGAGCAACTTGAAGAATTATTATTGGTCCAAGAACTATTTCCAAAGAACAAATTTTGCATAATATATTTCCTATTGTTTTTTATTATTTTGTTTAATGTTGTAGCATTAAGAAGGGGTGTTGGAATATATGCTCCAACATAACTATTAATTGTTAGAATAATTCATAATAGAACTACACATATGGTGTGTATGTGTCATCAAATAATGTTTAGGTGTCCATTATGTTTAGTTAAGTTTAGTTTTTTGTCATTAGATGCTCAGTTTGTTGTTGAGAAACTCTAGTTAACTATCATCATTATTAGCATGATTAAAGGAAGTATGTTGAGTTTCTATAGCTATAAAATATGTATTACTATTGATGAATAATATATGAGTTTATTTATAATTTCATTCTTTGTATTTTATTGTTGTTATATTTTTCTATTAGATCTTTCAGTAATAGCACATATAATATTCTTTATAATATAGCACTTGGAGTAACATTTGCATTTGGTTGAATTGGTAGATGTAATCTTAGGAACATATTTGACATCTTTTTTGTAAATGAAATCATTTGATATGTAGATGCGAGGTAGTTGGAAGGATAAAATATCTTCTTCAATATTATGAGAAGTTGATTTGTAATATCAACAAAATTCTCAATGTCTTGATATGTAATGATCAATAGATCTTCAATTTGACAAATGAAACCTTATTGATATTAGGCATTTAGTTGTATTGAAAGCAAGTCTTAATGTTAAGAATCTAATTGTAAAGCACAGTAGGGTATTTGGATCCATCATGTGTTTTGACCTTGAATTTAATGGTTGAATGAGAAACTTTAGAGACAAAAAGCCTCATACTAAAAATATCATTAATATTATTGACCATTTTAAAGATCACATCAATTTGAATTCAATAACTTTCTTAAGCAAATTAAACCATATTACAAATTAAAATCAATAGCAAAACAATGTTCATCTACTAATAATAAAATTCAACAAAATTGAATACTTAATATAAAAGAAAGTAAAGATAATTTTCTAGATATGTATTCTAGAAAAGTAATTAAGCACTTTTTAAAAATATTACTATGTGAATGAGAAAAGTTCATGAAATGGTATAAAAGGAGGATGTATGCATGGAGTAGGAGAGAAAAGTGAAATCATTTTGAAGAGAAATCGCAAAATAAAGACTAGAAATCACACTTTGGTGTGCAATGAGTATTTCAAAGAGGCGTGGAAGGTCAATAAGGGAAAATTTTGGTCTATTTTTTGTATACATTTGTGCAATAGATGATGCCAATTTGTAGGTAATTTTTAAAATGATGTTTGTGCAAAAAATTTCCCAGTCGAGAGGTGATAGCTTTAAATAAAATATGCATCCACTTACAAGGATCCAAACATGATTGAAACAAAACCTCTAAATTAAGAAGAAAAGCTTGCTCCATTACCAATAAGCTCATGTTATGTGGGCAATAGGGAGAGAGGGAGAGAGAGGGATATAATAAGGAGAGATAGAGAGGGGAAGAAAGAGAGAGCGGGGGGTGTAAGGAGATAGAGATAGAGAGGAAGATAGAAATAGACATAGAGATGGAGAAGGATATGGAGAGGAGAGGGAGAGATAGAGAGAGAGGATGGAGTGATAGTTAGAGATGGAAGAGATAAATATATAGAGAGGGGGAGATAGAAAGATAAATGCAAAGATAGGAGGTGATATATAGAGAGGTAGAGAGAGATATATAGGGATCGAGAGAGAGATGAAGAGATAATGAGATAGAGATAGAGGGAGAGATGGATGGATAAATATAGAAAGAGAGATGGATATAGAGGTCTAGGATGAGGGGGAAGGAGAGGGAGGGGGAAGGATATGGATTGTTAAACAAAGGGCTCTAAAATTTTTAGAGATAGAGGTGGAGAGAGGAAGATAGAGGTATAGATGAAGATAGAGCCTGAGAGAGGAAGAGGGAGATAAATAGATAGAGAGATAGAGAGAGGTATAGGGAAAGATAAAGATAAAAAGAGATAGGAGATAAAGAGGGAGAGATACAGAGGGGGCATCACACAAAGTTGGTTTACAATTCTCGGAGAATCGATTTTTGTTTGAAATCATATTTTTTATAAATATAATGACAAGCCTTAAAAGTTCCATTTAAAGCATTCCACTGAATAGGCTCGATCAAACCACCTTAGATGAAAACCCCTTGGATAGAACCCTAGTTTTAAACTATACCTGGCAACAGTCTCCTACACCTATCAAAAATGCTGATAAAACCACTCCTTTGATTTAATACCTTTTAGTAGATCAATGAATTCATTTAAAATTTATTTCAAAGTACAAAATGTCCTTTATTATAAGCCTCCAAAAAGCATAATTTTAAATAAATTTAATTTAATTATTATATATTTAATTTTTTTTATTTCTTTGTGAATGTAGGTTTTTCACCTAAACTGCCTCTTGTTCTCAAGCACATGTAGAAAAATAGAAGATTATCAAATAATTTTTTGAAAATATGAGTGCTTCATATTAAGTCCTGAATCTAACAATTTAAAAAAAAAATTGAATTTCTCATACATACAAAAAAAAGTTAATGACATACCTGTCAGGTTATTTGAATTGTAATTATTTGACTTTGAAACCTTGATTAAAGAAAAAATATTTAATAAAAAACTATCTAAGTGAAACACTAGATATTGTATTTAAAATTTAAATCTCGAAAGAATTAGAATTTTATCCTCATGGAAAAATAAGCTATGCATTATATGGTGAGCATCACTTTTTAAAAATGTTGTTTTCTAAAAAAAACTAGTTTTTGAGGGAGATGGAAAAAGAAGTGCAATTTGATTCCAAATTTTTGAAAAAAATATATTTAGAATCTACAGATAAAATTTCATGAAACTCTAGTTTGTATCATCTTCAAATTCCTCATGGTTTAGCTGTTGTAGGTGCCCGAAAGTGAAGATTTAGTTAAAAAAATTATTTCAGTGTCTAGTTTGGCTAAAAATTGTAAACTGCTATTGTGGGATCACCTAGGGAGAGGGAGAGATAGAGAGAGATAGATGGTGAGATAGAGTGATAGAGTGATGGAGAGATAGAGATATAAGCATATGTGGAGAGAGAGGGA
>VDFB02182920.1:0-20811 GCA_007258455.2 Sequoia sempervirens | reverse complement strand
CAGGCAAAAAGTCAGAAATCAGGGGTTTCGGCCATTTCTCGGTGTCATCCTACCAATGCCTGGGATTCAGACAAATAGCTTATATAGGGGGTATGTATTCTCCTATGGCCCCGAGCTGAGCTCACAGGCGAGGCGAGCTCGGTGCGAAAAAGTCAGAAATCGGGGGTTTCAGCCATTTCTTGGTGGCATCCTACCGATGCCTGGGATTTGGAAAAATAGCTTATATAGGGGGTATGTGTTCTCCTATGGCCCTGAGCTGAGCTCGCAGGCGAGCCGAGCTTGCGGGCGAGCCAAGCTCGGTGCGATGCAAAGCGAGCTGTGTGCGAAAAGTTAGAAATCAGGGGGTCCGGCCGTTTCTCGATGTCATCCTACCGATGCCTGGGATTCAGACAAATAGCTTATGTAAGGGGATGTTGCATTCGAAGGAGTCGAGCTCACGGAGTTCGCGCTAGTGCCGAGTTAGGTGCTCTTGGTTCAAGGGTCCAGCCAAGAATCTACCAAGCCGAGTCCGTGCAAGGGCTCATTCCGAGTTGGTGCGGCCGAATGTTGAGACAGGGTGTTATTCAATGGGGGGCCTGCAGAGGCAGAGCTCAGGGTGTAGGATCTGGTCCTAGACCGATCCGAGGCGAAATCGAGGTGGCGGATCTTGCAACAGGAAAGTCATCACAGGGTTGCAGTAGGTTGCAGAGCAGTGTATCAAGGATGCACAGAGTCAGTCACATGGTTGTGCAATTGAGCCACGTTGGATGTGCAAGTGAGCCACACATTGGGTGTGCAAGTCAGTCACAGTGGGTGTGCAAGTTAGTCACAATGGATGTGCCGGGTTGTTGGATAGTGAGGGTATGTCATTCGTATGTGCTTGACATAGTGTGTTGCGGGAGTGGTCATGGGATCACACACCGGGAGTCCGAGTGGAATGCTACCTCGTCGCGCAATGGGCGAGCTGCTCGGGTCTCTTCCCTTGCGAGGGGTGAAAAAGATGTAACCCCAACACTAGGCTCATGGGGGTCGAGCTGGTGTGCTTCATGGTTTTAGGAGTGACGAAGTGTCGCTCCGCCATGGGTAAAATGAGAGTGGTTCATGGGTGAGCTCGGAGTCCCGCCACCTTGTGAAATGCAGGTAGCCAGGTTTAGCACGGGTCAGCTCTAAGGCATGCTGCCGAGAGATTTGGGTGTTAGCACTCATCGCGCAATGGACGAGGCAAGTGTGTGGACAAGTCCCAACCCAGTGAAGCGGATTAGCTGGGCACTCAGCATGGGTCAATTCTAAGGCATGTCGCTGAGGGAGTCGGATGCTGGACTCATCTAGGATGAGGAGCAGGGGACGTAAGAGCGGATTAGGGATCCAAGGTTGGAGTTGGGTTGCCCAGGATGTCGGAATAGAAAAGGAGGACAGGGTCGAAGGGAGGAGCTCGATGAGGAGTCAGATCCGGCTGGGTAGCGTAGGTGGCTAAGTCAGAGGTGTGTTGGGCGCACCACCCTCACAGGAATGAATGTTGGGTGCAGCTATGTCGAGGAAGGAAGCTAAGAGGTGTCAGGGGTTGCTTAGGTGGAGTCAATGTTGATAGTAGCCGAGTTGATGTGAAGTCAGCGTCCAGATGTCTGGGAGCAACGGAGATGAGTTTGGTGAATCCGGATCGGGGTGCTGTGAGAACCAAGTGGAGAGCTCATGTAGGAGCGAGTCATTGTGTTGGATGCAATGCGGTGTCTGGGTGCAGTGCAGTGTGAGGGGTGGCTTAGGAGTTGAGTTGTGTTCTAGGAGCAGATGAGGATGCATAAGTAGAGCTGGGCTTGGAGGTATGCATGAGTTGGTTAGGAGTACTCGGGGAGTGCGAGATTAAGCGGTCAGCAAGGGTCACCAACGGGTATGTGTACATTGGGTGTGAAAGCTAGTCCAAGGGGAGCTCGGGGCCTAGAGCAGTGTTGAGCTAGATGAAGGTGGGCGAGTTAGTAGTTGGAGCCAAATGAGAGGCAGAGATGATGAAGACTCGAGTTACCCACAAGAGTCTGTACCGGGTGCAGCATAGTCCAAGAAAGTGGACAGAGTGGTGTCGAAGGCAAGAGCTGAGATAGGTGAGCCAGAGGTAGTGAAGCGTTGAAGTGCCAGGGGCATGGAGCTGGGGGTAGGCAAGCCGAGCTAGGCGAGGCGAGTTGAGTTGGGGTCACTCTCAAGGAAGCCCAGAGTAGGGGCAGTGTTTGGAAGTCATCCGAGGAGACAGTATGGTTGAGTTGGAGCTTGGGAGTGAGGAGGCATTGAAGGAGTTGGTATGGGGCACTCTGGAGCCAGGGCTTGTGTGAAGAGCTGCATGTGTTACCATTCTGCGGTGCACGAGCAAAGTCGAGTTCTGAAAGAGGGACTTGCACCAGGTGGGAGGCATAGTCTGTGGGTCAGAAAGGGCTTGATTGAAGAGGGAGTCATGAGTATGATTTGGCAGTGCCGCACGGGGGTTGGTTTTCTTGGTGTCAAAAATGTGAAAAGTTGACCCAGCCCGCCAGCCCCATGACAGTTTGTATCAGAGCACAAGGTGCTCAAGTTTGGGTGGAAATTAGATTTCCTGATACCTAGGAGTTGGTATCCGAGTGTTGGACACTCAAGTCAGAGCAAATTGAGTGCTCGAAGCGGAGTCTTGGATTCCAGGAGTGCGGTGTTGGAAATTTGTGACAGGGAATCAAGGATTCCCTGGGGCTAGGAGTTGGTCTCAGCGCAGTGATGTAGAGTTGGTGGACAGCTCGAGGGGTCTGCAGCTGGAGGGTAAGTGAAATCAGTGTACTTCAGTCTGGCAGAGAGAGCAGTGGGTGCTTGCAGATCAAGTCGGCCAGTATATGGTGGTTGGCAGAACTAAGGCCAATCCGAGTAGGGATAAGGGCAAGTGTATGAGCCCGTGGTCTGGTTCCATGATGGTAGTGGTTTTGGCTGAGTCTGTTGGGTCTGGTGATTCCAGTGTTGGCAGTATGGGTTGCTTTTTAGAAGCTCATGGAGGATGGGATGGGGCATCTTCTATGCACAGTTGCTGTGGTGGACGGTCGGAGTCAGTCAGAATGTTGTTTTACTACTCTGATTGGAGCGAAAGGGAAGGAGAAATCTCACGCGAGTGTGGAGCCATTAGTAGCAGGCCTAAGCGAAGGTTGGTGAGGTGTGAGTCGGCATTGAGCCGAGTTTAGTGGGTTCATTGCTGGAGAATGGGTATGCCAAGATAGTGGATACCAAGTCGATGTGGAGAGTGCAGTGGGGGAATTCTCTGTGTGGGTGTCGGTTGTTGGACACTCCAACCAAGTTGTATTTCGGGTGCATTGGCGCAAGGGGTTGTAGATGGTAAGCTCAGAAATATGGGGCTCATCTGTGCACAGAAAACTCTTGTTGTTTGGGAAGTCAGCTGTTGGAAGTCCGAATGGAGTGAACGTGGTCACAATGGCTGGTTCAAGGGATTAGGCCAATCACCTTGGAAAGTCATGGGAAGTCAGCAGGGCCGCAATGCTGTTGTCGTTGGATGTGTGCCTTTGGCCAGGCACAGGTTCAAGAATAGCGAATTGGTGGGTTGAAACTGACAGTGTGTTTAGTGAAATCTTGCACAAGGCAGCTTCAGTTGTTCGAAGGTGAACATGGAGTGAGTGTGAGTCGGTGTTGGGTGTATGTCAACACTGGTTGTGTCGCAGTTGGGTGCAATGCCATAGAGGTTGGAAATAAAAAGGGGGATTGGTTTCACAAGGTTGGTGGAATTAGTTCAAGGGGTAGGAGCACGTGGTGTGCGTCCGAGGAGTAATCAGTTGGCAGTGTCAGTTTTGCAGAGGTCAGAGTTGGGCCGAGCTGCAGTGGGTAGCGATTGCAGTGGGCATGTAAGACCAAGGGATCAGTTTGGAACTGAGAAATTGTGTTGAATAAATGGGGTGCCTGAGTTAGACTCAGAGTACAGGGCGTAGGATGTTGACTGAGTTAGATCCGAGGTGAAATCAAAGTGGCGATCTTAGGCCTAGATGTGGAAATGGGGCCGAGTCACAAAGTGAAGTCGAAGGAAGTTGGAGTACTTCGCAGGGAGTTGAATGGTATGGAAGGCTGGAATGGTGGCAGAGGTCTATATGGAGGCCGAGTTGCATATGGGGCGGCGAGTGCAGACCAGGAGGAAGTGCCATGGGTTCAGAGTGGCAGATATCGAGGATGTCTAGAGGTGAAGGTGAAGCTGGGAACACAGTTGTATTGTGGGCGGAACCGAGTCAGCATTGGATGTTGGCAAGTTGCATCGGTATGGCATTTGATGCAGGAGGTAGGTTTGCTGAGAGATGTTGGCTATTTTGGGCTGCTGGAACTGGCAGGGTGGCGAGAGACACGAGTCGAGTGGGTGCTCAGGAGGAGTGCGGCACAATGCTGCGTCAGGGTAGACAAGATGGTTCAACGGATTGATGTGGGCAGACCAAGCGTTGATGATGTTGTTCAATGCAGTGTGGCGAGTTGAGGCCGAGAGTGTGGAACTCGTTGGGATGGTCGAGTCACAGTAGGGTGTTGTGATGTTGGGTTAGCAAGTATGGCATGCCAGCATTACAGTTGAGTGTGGGTGTTGTCAAGCTGGGCTTGGCAAGGGCAGACTAGGGTGTCTGGAGACAATGCAGAACAGTGTTGGTTCATGCAGAGTCGAGTCGACAAAATGGAGGTCGGCAATATGAAATGAGCTTATGATGAAGTACTGGGAGAGCACTGAATACGGGATGTGTATCGGTGGGCATATGTTGTAGACCAAAAATGGGTGGAAGTCATGGACTTGTCACTGGGTCGTGTTGCTTTGGTTTGGGTTGTTGGAGGCTAGGGTACTCGAGGAGTATGCCGTGGGGTTGGTCAACATGCAAATTAGAGTAGCGCAATGGAAGGAAGCCGCGAAGCCGAATGTGGAAGGTGCAATCTTGGGAAGTCAATTGGTGGTGGTGTCAATGGGGATGCCACAGGCTGAGGAAGATGTGGGTGAGATGTTCATGTGGCTTCTTGGTGGAACAAGGCATCATATGTGGGTTCAGTGCCATGAGAATGTGGCGAGCCAGGTTGTTGGTTGCCGAGTTGCGAGATCACCTTGGTGGGTCAGGGACTTGCACTAAGGGCAGCTGGGGCCAAGGTTGTGTAAAGTGATGCATTTTCCAAGACGGAGAACACAGTAACTCAGTATGTTCAGGAGGGGAACAGCTCAGCAGAGGAAGTCGAGTCAGTGGGGACTCGCCGCGTTGGTTTAAGTCAGAGTGGTGACTTGCAATGTGAGTTGGTTCAGTGTCAAGGACATTGGACGCATCAGAGTATGGATGAATCAGAAATGGTACAGAGGTGGAAGTTGCTTCTGAGTATGGAGATTTCAGAAAGGTTGCAGCGAGGTGGTTATGTTCTCTTCAGAATAGGTCTCCAAGGTTTGGGAGCGGGGTAGGATGCTCTGTACCACAGTGGTTCAGCGTCGAGGGCGTCGCCTGTTTTGAGTGGGGGAGGATGTAATGGGATGTTGCATTTGAAGGAGCCGAGCTCACGGAGCTTGCGCTAGTGTCGAGTTAGGTGCTCTTGGTTCAAGGGTCCAGCCAGGGATCTACCAAGCCGAGTCTGTGCAAGGGCTCATTCCGAGTTGGTGCGGCCGAATGTTGAGATAGGTTGTTATTCAATGGGGGGCCTGCAGAGGCAGAGCTCAGGGTGTAGGATCTGGTCCTAGACCGATCTGAGGCGAAATCGAGGTGGCGGATCTTGCAAGAGAAAGTCATCACAGGGTTGTAGTAGGTTGCAGAGCAGTGTATCAAGGATGCACAGAGTCAGTCACATGGTTGTGCAAGTGAGCCACGTTGGACGTGCAAGTGAGCCACACGTTGGGTGTGCAAGTCAGTCATAGTGGGTGTGCAAGTTAGTCACAATGGATGTGCTGGGTTGTTGGATAGTGAGGGTATGTCATTCGTATGTGCTTGACATAGTGTGTTGCGGGAGTGGTCATGGGATCACGCACCGGGAGTCCGAGTGGAATGATACCTCATCGCGCAATGGGCGAGCTGCTCGGGTCTCTTCCCCTTTGAGGGGTGAAGAAGATGTAACCTCGACACCAGGATCATGGGGGTCAAGCTGGTGTGCTTCATGGTTTTAGGAGTGATGAAGTTTCACTCTGCCATGGGTAAAATGAGAGTGGTTCATGGGTGAGCTCGGAGTCCTACCACCTGGTGAAATGCAGGTAGCCAGGTTTAGCACGGGTCAGCTCTAAGGCATGCTGCTGAGAGAGTTGGGTGTTAGCACTCATCGTGCAATGGACAAGGCAAGTGTATGGACAAGTCCCAACCCAGTGAAGCGGATTAGCTAGGGACTCAGCATGGGTCGATTCTAAGGCATGTCACCGAGGGAGTCGGATGCTGGACTCATCTAGGATGAGGAGCAGGGGATGTAAGTGTGGATCAGGGATCCAAGGTTGGAGTTGGGTTGCCCAGGATGTCGGAATAGAAAAGGAGGATAGGGTCCAAGAGAAGAGCTTGATGAGGAGTCAGATCTGGCTGGGTAGCGTAGGTGGCTAAGTCAGAGGTGTGTTGGGTGCACCACCCTCACGGGAATGAATGTTGGTTGCAGCTGTGTCAAGGAAGGAAGCTAAGAGGTCTCAGGGGTTGCTTAGGTGGAGTCAATGTTGACAGTAGCCGAATTGATGTGAAGTCAGCATCCAGATGGCTGGGAGCAATGGAGATGAGTTTGGTGAATCCGGATCGGGGTGCTGTGAGAACCAAGTGGAGAGCTCATGTAGGAGCGAGTCATTGTGCTGGATGCAATGCGTTGTCTGGGTGTAGTGCAGTGTGAGGGGTGGCTTAGGAGTTGAGTTGTGTTCTAGGAGCAGATGAGGATGCATAAGTAGAATTGGGCTTGGAGGTATGCATGAGTTGGTCAGGAGTACTCGGGGAGTACGAGATTAAGCGGTTAGCAAGGGTCACCAACGGGTATGTGTACATTGGGTGTGAAAGCCAGTCCAAGGGGAGCTCGGGGCCTGGAGCAGTGTTGAGCTAGATGAAGGTGGGCGAGTTAGTAGTTGGAGCCAAATGAGAGGCAGAGATGATGAAGACTCGAGTTACCCACAAGAGTCTGTACCGGGTGCAGCATAGTCCAAGAAAGTGGACGGAGTGGTGTCAAAGGCAAGAGCTGAGACAAGTGAGCCGGAGTCAGTGAAGTGTTGAAGTGTTGGGGGTGTGGAGTTGAGGGTAGGCGAGCCGAGCTAGGCGAGGCGAGCTGAGTTGGGGTCGCTCTCAAGGAAGCCCAGAGTAGGGGTAGTGTTTGGAAGTCAGCTGAGGAGACAGTATGCTTGAGTCGGAGCTTGGAAGTGAGGAGGCGTTGAAGGAGTTGGTATGGGACACTTTGGAGCCAGGGCTTGTGTGAAGAGCCGCATGTGTTACCATTCCGTAGTGCATGAGCAAAGTCGAGTTCTAAAAGAGGGACTTGCACCAGGTGGGAGGCGTAGTCTGTGGGTCAGAAAGGGCTTGACCAAAGAGGGAGTCATGAGTATGATTTGGCAGTGCCGCACGGGGGTTGGTTTTTTTGGTGTCATAAATGTGAAAAGTTGACCCAGTCCGCTAGCCCCGTGACAGCTTATATAGGGGGTATGTGTTCTCCTATGGCCCATTCTGAATGCGATGCGAGTTGGGAAGCCGAGCCCCCGGGCCTGTCATATGAACACATCGACTTGAGGGCGCAACTCAAAGGATTCTTCGGTGCCAAACAAGTCTGATGCGATGCAAAGCGAGCTGTGTGCGAAAATTCAGAAATTGAGGGGTCTGGTAATTTCTCAGTGTCATCCTACCGATGCCTGGGATTCGGAAAAATAGCTAATATAGGGGGTATGTGTGCTCCTATGGCCCATTCCGAATGCGATGCGAGTTGGGAAGCCGAGCCCCCGGGCCTATAAGGTGAACACGTTGACTTGAGGGCCCAAGTCGAAGGATTCGTCGGTGTGATCGAGTCTGATGCGATGCAAAGCGAGCTGTGTGCGAAAAGTCAGAAATTGGGGAGTTTGGCCGTTTCTGAGTGTCATCCTACCGATGCCTGGGATTCAGACAAATAGCTTATATAGGGGGTATGTGTTCTCCTATGGCCCATTCTGAATGTGATGCAAGGTGGGAATCCGAGCACCCGGGCCTACAAAGGGAACACATCGACTTGAGGGTGCAAGTCGATGGATTCATCGGTGCCGAATGAGTCCGATGCGATGCAAAGTGAGCTATGTCCTAAAAGTTAGAAATCGAGGGGTCCAGCCATTTCTCGGTGTCATCCTACCGATGCCTGGGATTCATACAAATAGCTTATATAGGGGGTATGTGTTCTCCTATGGCGCATTCCGAATGGGATGCGAGGTGGGAATCCGAGCCCCTGGGGCTTTCAAGGGAACACATCGACTTGAGGGCACAAGTCGAAGGATTCACCAGTGTCCAACGAGTCCGAAGCGATGCAAAGCGAGCTGTGTGTGAAACTTAGAAATCGGGGGGCCTGGCCGTTTCTCAGTGTCATCCTACCGATGCCTGGGATCCGAACAAATAGCTTATATAGGGGGTATGCGTTCTCCTATGGCCCATTCCAAATGCAATGCGAGTTGGGAAGCCGAGCCCCCAGGCCTATAAGAAGGGGAACAAATCGACTTGAGGGTGCAAGTCAATGCAAAGCGAGCTCTGTTAGAAAAGTTGGAAATCGGGGGGTCTGGCCGTTTCTCAGTGTCATCCTACTGATGCCTGGGATTTGGACAAATAGCTTATATAGGGGGTATGTGTTCTCCTATGGCCCATTCCGAATGCGATGCGGGTTGGGAAGCCGAGCCCCCGGGCCTATAAGAAGGGGAACAGATCGACTTGAGGGCGCAAGTCAATGCAAAGCGAGCTGTGTGCGAAAAGTCAAAAATCGGGGAGTCTAGCAGTTTCTCGGTTTCATCCTACCAATGCCTGGGATTCAGACAAATAGCTTATATAGGGGTTGTATGTTCTCCTATGGCCCGTTCTGAATGCGATGCATGTTGGTAAGCTGAGCTTGGGGGCCTGTAATAAGGGGAAAAGATCGACTTGAGTGTGCAAGTCGGTGTCGAATGAGCCCGATACGATGCAAGGCGAGCTCTGTGCAGAAAGTCAGAAATTGGGGGATCTGGCTGTATCTCGGTGTCATCCTACCGATGCTTGGGATTCGGAAAAATAGCTTATGTAGGGGGTATGTGTTCTCCTATGGCCCATTCCAAATGCGATGCGAGTTGGTAAGCCGAGCCCCCGGGCCTGTAATAAGGGGAACAGATCGACTTGAGGGTGCAAGTCGGTTGCAAACGAGCCCGATGCGATGCAAGGCAAGCAGTGTGCGGAAAGTAGGAAATCGGGGGGTCTGGCCATTTCTCGGTGTCAACCTACCGATGCTTGGGATTCAGACAAATAGCTTATATGGGGGGCATGTGTTCTCCTATGGCCCATTCCGAATGCGATGTGAGTTGGGAAGCTGAGCCCCCCGATCGACTTGAGCCGCTCCACAACAATCCCTTCTACGACATGCATTCATATTCGGCGACCTGCACAACTTGAGGGGCACGTAGCAGGGGCCATGCCGAATGACACATGTCCCCTATATAAGCTATTTGTGTGAACCCCAGGCATCGGTAGGATGATACCGAGAAAAATCCCAGCCCCCCGATTTCTGACTTTTTGCTACCAGCGCCACTGCCCCAAGGGGAACAGATCGACTTGAGGGCGCAAGTCGATGGAGTGGTCAGTGCGGAACGAGTCCGTTGCGATGCAAAGCGAGCTTTGAGGGAAAGTCAGAAATTGGGGGGTCTGGCCATTTCTCGGTGTCATCCTACCGATGCGTGGGATTCAGACAAATAGCTTATATAGGGGGTATGTGTTCTCCTATGGCCCATCGAATCGATGCAAGTTGGGAAGCTGAGCCCCAGGGCCTGTAAGAAGGGGAACACGTCGACTTGAGGGCGCAAGTCGAAGGATTCATCTGTATGATCGAGTCCGATGCGATGCAAAGTGGTGTGTCGAGAATTCAGAAATTGGGGGTCTGGCCATTTTTGGTGGCATCCTATCGATGCCTGGGATTCAGACAAATAGCTTATATTGGGGGTATGTGTTCTCCTATGGCCCTTCGAACATGATGCGAGGTGGGAATCTGATCCCCAGGGCTGTAAGGTGAACATGTCGACTTGAGGGCGCAAGTCGAAGGGTCGTTGGTGTGATCGAGTCAGATGTGATGCAAAGTGAGCTGTGTGCGAAAAGTCAAAAATTAGAGTCTGGCCATTTCTGGGTGTCATCCTACGATGCAGGGATTCAGAAAAATAGCTTATATAGGGGGTATGTGTTCTCCCTATGGCCCATTCGAATGCGATGCGAGGAGGGAATCAAGCCCCAGGGCTGTAAGGATTGAACCGTCGACTGTAGGGCGCAAGTCGAAGGATTTCTCAGTCGATCGAGTCAGATCGCGATGCAAAGCATCTTGTGTCGCGAAAAGTCGGTCGGAGTCAGCCGTTTCTCGGTCATCATCCTACCAATGCCTTAGATTTGGACAAATAGCTTATATAGGGGTATGTGTTCTACTATGGCCCATTCTGAATGTGATGCGAGGTGGGAATCCGAGCCCCTGGGATTGGAAGGTGAACACGTCGACTTGAGGGCGCAAGTCGAAGGATTCATCAGTGTGATCAAGTCCGATGCGATGCAAAGTGAGCTATGTGCGAAAAGTCAAAAATTGGGGGGTCTGGCCATTTGTCGGTGTCATCCTACAATGCCTGGGATTCAGACAAATAGCTTATATAGGGGGTATGTGTTCTCCTATGGCACATTGCAAATGTGATGCGAGGTGGGAATCCAAGCCCCCAGGCCTGTAACATGAACACGTCAACTTGAGGGCGCAAGTCGAAGGATTCGTCAGTGTAATCGAGTCCGATGTGATGCAAAGCGAGTTGTTGCAAAAAGTCAGAAATCGGGGGGTCTGGCCGTTTCTCAGTGTCATCCTACCGATGCCTTGGATTCAGACAAATATCTTATAAAGGGGGTATGTGTTCTCCTATGGCCAATTCCGAATGCGATGCGGGGTGGGAATCTGAGCCCCCAAGCCTGTCAAGGGAACACGTCAACTTGAGGGCACAAGTCGAAGGATTCATCGGTGTGAAGGAGTCCGATGTGATGCAAAGCGAGTTGTGTGTGAAAAGTCAGAAATTAGGGGGCCTGGCCATTTCTCGGTGTCATCCTACCAATGCCTAGGATTTGGACAAATAGCATATAGGGGGTATGTGTTCTCCTATGGCCCATTCTGAATTTGATGCGAGGTGGGAATCCAAGCCCTCGGGCCTATAAGGTGAACACGTCGACTTGAGGGCACAAGTCAAAGGATTCATCGGTGTGATCAAGTCCGATGCGATGCAAAGTGAGCTATGTCCGAAAAGTTAGAAATCGGGGGGTCTGGCCATTTCTCGGTGTCATCCTACCAATGCCTGGGATTTGGACAAATAGCTTATATAGGGGGTATGTGTTCTCCTATGGCCCATTCTGAATGCGATGCAAGGTGGGAATCCGAGACCCCGGGCCTGTAAGGTGAACACGTCAACTTGAGGGCGCAAGTTGAAGGATTCATCGGTGTAATCGAGTCCGATGGGATGCAAAGCGAGCTATGTGCGAAAAGTGAAAAATTGGGGGGGCTGGCCATTTCTCGGTGTCAACCTACCGATGCCTGGGATTTAGAAAAATAGCTTATATAGGGGGTATGTGTTCTCCTATGGCCCATTCCGAATGCGATGCGAGTTGGGAATCCGAGCCCCCGGGCCTGTAAGGTGAACATGTCGACTTGAGGGTGCAAGTTGAAGGATTCGTCAGTGTAATCGAGTTTGATGCGATGTAAAGCGAGCTGTGTGCGAAAAGCTAGAAATCGGGGGGTCTGGCCGTTTCTCGGTGTCATCCTACCGATGCCTGGGATTCAGACAAATAGCTTATATAGGGGGTATGTGTTCTCCTATGGCCCATTCCGAATGCGATGCGAGGTGGGAGTCCAAGCCCCCAGGCCTATAAGGTGAACACGTCGACTTGAGGGTGCAAGTCAAAGGATTCATCAATGTAATCGAGTCTGATGCGATGCAAAGCGAGCTGTGTGTGAAAAGTCAGAAATCAGGGGGCATGTTCGTTTCTCAGTGTGATCCTACCAATGCCTGGGATTCAGACAACTAACTTATATAGGGGGTATGTGTTCTCCTATGGCCCATTTTGAATGTGATGCGAGTTGCGAAGCTGAGCCCCCTAGCCTGTCTAGGGAACATGATGACTTTAGGGTGCAAGTCAATGGATTCATCGGTGCCGAACGGGTCTGATCTGATGCAAAGCGAGATGTGTGCAAAAATTTAGAAGTTGAGGGGTCTTGCCATTTCTTTGTGTCATCCTACCGATGCCTGAGATTCAGACAAATAGCTTATATAGGGGGTATGTGTTCTCCTATGGCCCATTTGGAAAGTGATGCGAGTTGGGAAGCCGAGCCCCCGGGCCAGTAAAGGGAACACATCGACTTGAGGGCTCAAGTCGAAGGATTCGCCGGTGCCGAACGAGTCCCGATGCGATACAAATCATGATGTGTTTGAAAAGTTGGAAATTGGAGGCCTTGGATGTTTCTCGGTGTCATCCTACCGATGCCTGGGATTCTGAAAAATAGCTTATATAGGGGACATGTGTCATTCGGCATGCCCCCCCTGCATGCCCCTCAAGCGTGACCATGATGCTGCTCGAACGAATGATGGATTGTGCAGTCGGTTTTAATCGAGCAGCATCGCGGTCACGCTTGAGGGGCGTGCAGGTCGCCCGACATGCATGCATGTAGTACACCAGATTGCTATGCAGTGTCTCCCTCCACATCCTAGAACAGTCTCAGCATCGGACAAAACTCGCGAACACGGGCGGCACTGGTAGCCGTTCATAAATTGTCCATGTCGCGCCCAAGTAGGGGACTTCGACGGAGACACTGAACAGGAATCCCTTGTACTGCATGAGGCCTGGACTCTCTATTGCTATGTGGCGGCTCCCTTGCATTCTCCCAATGGTCCCGGTAGCGGATGCGGCTTGGAAGAGGGGAGGGGCACTGGTAGCCCTTACCGAAGTTTGTCAGGACCAAGTAGGGGATGACTCAGGAGCCACCGTTCAGCGGTTGGGTGGCCGGGGTGGGGACCAATTTTTGAGCGCCGACTTCTTTTGAAAAAAAGTCAAAAATCGGGGGCCTTGGACGTTTCTCGGTGTCATCCTACCGATGCATGGGATTCAGACAAATAGCTTATATAGGGGACATGTGTCATTCGGCATGCCCCCCCTGCGTGCCCCTCAATCGTGACCATGATGCTGCTCGAACGGATGAAGGATTGTGCGGTTAGTTTTAATCGAGCAGCATCGCGGTCACGCTTGAGGGGCACGCAGGTCACCTGACATGAATGCATGCAGTACACCGGATTGCTGTACAGTGTCTCCCTCGATGTCCTAGAACGGTCTCGGCATCGGACGAAACTCGTGAACGCAGACGACATTGGTAGTCATTCATAAATCGTCCATGTCGAGTCCAAGTAGGGGACTTCGATGGAGACACTGCATAGGAATCCCTTGTACTGCATGAGGCCTGGACTCTCTATTGCTATGCGGTGGCTCCCATGCATTCTCCCAACAGTCCTGGTAGCGGACGCGGCTCGAAATAGGGGAGGGGCACTGGTAGCCCTTCCTGAAGTTTGCCGGGACCAAGTAGGGGGTGACTCGTGAGCCGCCGTTTAGTGGTTGGGTGGCCGTGGTTAGGAGCAAATTTTGAGAGCTGACCGCTTTTGAAAAAGTTAGAAATCGGGGGCCTTGGACGTTTCTCGGTGTCATCCTACTGATGCCTGGTATTCAGACAAATAGCTTATGTAAGGGGATAGGTTCCTCCTTACCAGCCCGCACGCATTGAAGCTTGACGCGATCTGGATGAGGTGTGATCCTTTTTGCACGAAGCAATCTGGGGTTGCAATGACCTAGCTAACTTGGAAGTGTTGGTCCTTTGTGGGAACATTGGGTTCCCTTGCATCATATATTGTGCTGAACCGATCCGTGTCCCCTTCGTGCCGATACTGTTCCGTCTGACGCGTGGTTTGTAGTGTTCTGGGAACTCTATATGAGGGGCGCACATTGTAATGGAGGGCCTGCATGTGGCAGAGCTCAGGGTGTAGGATCTAGTCTGGGACCGGTCTGAGGCAAAATCGAGTGGCGTCCAAAGGCCAAGAGTCAGGGACTCGTTAGTAGGCTGAGTCACATAAAAGGGATAGAAAGCATAAATGGCAAAGCATAGATGACACTTAGACGGGGTCAAGAATGTCGAGGCAGGTGTGCTTGCATGGATGCCGATCCAGTGCAAGGATGCGAGCCAAGGCATTGATCCGGGTCAAGTCTTATGCATGGATGGAAGTGGTCTTTATGAAAGTAGCTTGAGAAGGGAAGCTGGCTGGCCGTAGTCATCTGAGTCTTGGTTCTTTGAGGGTGGGATTCCTCATCGGTCAGGATCAGCATTGACATGGTGTAGTTGGGATGAGTCTCAAATACTCGAGAGCTAGGCTCGAGATCATGTTCTAGGGTGCGGTTGACTTGCATGGTGTTGCTAGGTGCACTCTTGGAGAGTTGCATCGTGCTGTTCCGAACCGTGCTCTTTGTTAGTACGTAGTGTAATCTGGGATTGCATTGGGGCCATGCTAGGCATGACTCCATATTCTGAGTTGTGGTAGAGCATGGGTTCTCCGACTCGAGGTTTCAATGAATCTGCATTGGTCGTGACGGATTGCGACTATGGCCTAGGATCAGGAGATCAGTGATCTTGCTGTGAGAGACCGAGCTCTTCAAAAGAGTTACGTAGTTGAACCGTGCACTCATCTGGGATGTCGATGCGCTTGTTCATAGCTCGTGCAATGACGAAGCTTTGGGGGAGATGTTCTGAGCTGAAATGAGAACTACGCAAGCTTTGAACCACATTGGATGTGGGTACGTAGGCGGTTTCTTGGTAACGGACCTCCAAGAGACTTCAAGTGTACTGCGGGTAGGATTCTTGTTCTCTCGACCTAGAGTCGAGTTGAGTCAAGTAACTATTTTGCATCAACAATGGTATGCATTGCTACGAGCTGCTAAGTCACTTCATTGCTATGGTGAGTAGGCGTAGTCTGTGACGCGGGTTCCTCGAGTCCTCATGGGGTGAGTTGAGATTGCATTGGCAGTGCCACACGGGTGGGTGACTCTGACCCCGTGACAGTTGGTATCAGAGCAGTAAAATTGGAATCTGGGATTTCAGTGATAGCAAGAAATTGGTATCACTACTATGTTAAGTTGAGTTTCGAAATGAGGATCCCAAATTGCTTGTCAGTAAATGTCCACCCAGTTTCTGTGGAAGGTAGGACCTCTAATCCGGCCCTCATGGGTGAGCCTGGGTTCGAATTACATACAAAAGTTTTGGTTTAGTCCGGGACTAGCCTCAAATCATGTATGGCTAGTAGATCCAGAGGCCAGCATGATTTCAGCCGTATCCACATAATTGGTGTTACGCATTGTTAACTCCGAGTTGAGGAATGCAAGTTTTGGAAACCTGCATTGGCTCGTGAGTAGACATGGGTTTTTGGAGGACTCTTTCGGAATGTCAATGCACATATAAAATGAAGTGCAGCATTTCGGTTACATGACTGGGTCGATATATGCAAGAAAGAAGCATGCTACCTTGTTGCCAGAGCTGGAATTTCGAGTGCAGCTCATCTAGTGTGGCATCACTAGATCTTGAAGTGGATGCATCTTCTTCCGTTCTAACTTGGAGTTGGAAATTGGAGCCACATGGGATGTGGTGCACTCTCCCTACTTTTGTGAACTCTTGAACCTAGGTGGCTAAAGAATTATGTTTGCTCAGGAAGTAGCTTGGATTAATCTGGTGCGTTGGAAACTTAGCAAAGCTTGGTGCGATGCGAGTTAGTGCCATGAGGAGTGCCATTCAATGAGCTTGAATTCAAGGGTGTTGCAGTAAAGCCTAGCTAGGGGCTTGAGCTGGACATCTTGACCCGATTCTTTGGAAGAGTTGGATGCAGATTTTGGTGCTAGATCCGAAGCGAAAGTTTGCAACCCGACCCAAGTGTGATGAGCAACATTGGATGGTGAACTTTGAGATATTGGTAAGGGCTTCACCGGGTGAAGTCATCTTAGTCTCTTTGGAAGAGTACTAAAAGAAGGTTGCAGATTGCTGAATGCTGTAGCGGTCCTTATTTGGTAAGAAGGTCGATCAGGACAGGGTCTTGATGCGACGAAGGCTTCTTGTTAAAATCCGAGTTCGTGATGCAGATTCTTTGTTGGGAAGAATGCAGTATTCAGTGCACCATTTTTGCCATAGGTTGGCACTAGCTTGCAGCTACAATGTCGGTGGTGACACGAGTTGCAAGGGACTCCTTGGGAGACCCTAATTGCGGTGGCTAGGCTACCAAGTGGTCAAGGATTGCATAATATATTGGTTCATTCTAAAATGTTAAAGTGAGCCCGGGGCTCTCATTCAATGATACCGAGTGCATGCTAACCAAGTGATCCACTAGGTGTGGTGATCCAAAGAGAGGCCAATCCGTGGCAGGATTTGGACCGAGTTCCCAAGTGGTAGTTGTTTTTGCTAAGGCTGTGAGATCGAATGTTTTCGAAGGTGGTAACTGGGTTGCCTCAATCTGAAACTCTTTGGAAGTTGGTATGGGACATCTTTCATCACACGGGTTTGCCGTGGCAGACAGCCGGAGTCAGTCAAAATGGACTATGCTAGGTGAACAAAATGGAAAATCTTGCATGCGTTGAGCCGTAGTAACTTTGTGGCTAACGAAGTTGGCAAGTTGGTATTGAACCGGGTTCAATGCTTATTTCTGGGTACATGGAGTACCAAGTTGGTGCGGTGAGTTCCATTTGGAATGGGCTCGATGGTGTCTACTCTTGGTGAGCGACATCAACAAAGTTGGACTTTGGGCACCAGCGCAGGGTTTTGTTGTAGGCTCACCTCTGTGGGGAGTCGAACTCATGAGACAGAATTCTTAAGGTGGCAAGTCGACTCATGGCGATGAGTTGCAAAAGGACTGTGTCTAAGGCTGATCACCTTAGCAGTCGAGCAAGTCAATTGAGCATTGGGTTGGACCCAACACTCGTTGCAAAGGGAACTTTAAGTGAAGCGTCTTGTCAATGAAAATGGCTTGCTGATAGTCTAATGACGAGTTGGATCCTGCGATACTTAGAATGAGACCGACTGAGCCTAAGCACATACTGGATTTGTGAGTCTTGCTATTGGTCAAAATAAAATGATTCAGCATGTGGATGGATGGTAAGTGCGAAAGCACAAGTCCGGAATCCATAGTCATCTTACCAATGACAAATGTGAGCTTCAGTGACTGGAGCGAGCTGTTATGAAATGTTTGCAAGCTCAGTTAAAGTGAATTATGGGCTCGGTTCCATCGGATGGATTCACGAGTTTTGCCAGGGTTGGTAAAAACCCACAATTAATCTGAGTTGTTTCCACACATTGGACGGATGTAGCATTGAGTCATGACTTTGCCGAATCTATGTTTGTGGTTGCATTGAAAGGAAGCTGACTGAGTCTAGTATGATGTTTCGACTAAGGATCTGTAGATTGCTTAGTGTTGCATCAATGCAAGTTTCTACAGTGAATCGGTCCCAGGATAGAGCTACTTATAATCCAGAATAATGAGTAGCGAGCTTGAAGGTAAATCGCTTCATGAGTTCCACTTGGTGAAGGATGAGTCCTGGGCTCAACTTCAGATAACTCGGATCGGATTCGAGTTGGAGAGTTCTTCAGTGGACTCATCTGAAGGGAGTTGAGAAATTGACTCTTGTGAGGTGCATGACAGAGTGCTAGTTTTGGAAATAGAGTACAGTCGTGGTGGCCTCACAGATGTTGCTTGCACTGCAGAACAATGAGGGTTCCGTCTCAATTGGACCATGTCTAGATTCCAAGCCGTGCCTGTGGAGATTTACTTTGCGGAAAAGAAGGTGATCGCTACGGTGGATACCAGAGCGGATCACAATTACATCTCACACAGGAAAGCAAAGGTCTGTGGTATGGGTATTCAAGAGGCGAGCTCATCGTTCAAAGTTGCATATATAGCGGCTCAAACCGAGCATTTGGAATGTCAAGGATGCGATGATTCAAGTCAACTCTTGGTAGAGCTTGAAAAAACCTGGTGGCATTTGAGATTGGATTTCAAAGCTGATACTGACCCAAGATTTTTTTAAGAAGGTTGAGGTCCCGGTGATTCATCACCTCAGGAAGCTGATGTTTTTGGATGTGCATCATTTGGGTATGGTGAAAACAGTGAAGCAAGCTGCTACCCCAAAAGGGAGTGTTGATCATCGAATTGAGCTGGAAGTTGTATCTCAGATCGGATCTAAGTTATTTGGACTGATAGTATGGCAACCCAAGCATTTGGAATGTTTAGGGGTGAAGTCAAAAGACATTGGATTGAGGTAAAACTGAGTCAGCATTGGTTGTTGGCAAAGTTGCATATTATGGCATTGATACAAGAAGAATTCGTTAAAAAGGTGGACTTGGAGATCTTTTATTTCGGAGCTGGCGCCAAGGGCGTCGCCTATTTTAAGTGGGGGAGAATGTAAGGGGATAGGTTCCTCCTTACCATCCCGCACGCATTGAAGCTTGATGCGATTCGGATGAGGTGTGATCCTTGTTTCACGAAGCTATCTAGGGGCGCAATGACCCAGCCAACTTGGAAGCGTTGGTCCTTTGTGGGAACATTGGGTTCCCTTGCATCATATATTGTGCCGAGTTGATCCGTGTCCCCTTCATGCTGATACTGTTTCGTCTAACACGTGGTCGGTAGTGTTCTGGGAACTCTATATGAGGGGTGCTCATTGTAATGGAGGGCCTACATGTGGCAGAGCTCAGGGTGTCGGATCTAGTCTGGGACCGGTCCGAGGCAAAATCGAGTGGCGTCCAAAGGCCAAGAGTCAGGGACTCGTTAGTAGGCCGAGTCACATAAAAGGGATAGAAAGCATAACCGACAAAGCATAGATGAGTCTTAGACGGGGTCAAGAATTTTGAGGCAGGTGTGCTTGCATGGATGCCGATCCAGTGCAAGGATGCGAGCCGAGGCATTGATCCGGGTCAAGTCTTATGCATGGCTGGAAGTGGTCTTTATGAAAGTAGCTTGAGAAGGGAAGCTGGCTGGCCGTAGTCATCTGAGTCTTGGTTCTTTGAGGCTAGGATTCCTCATTGGTCAGGATCAGCATTGACATGGTGTAGTTGGGCTGAGTCTCAAATACTCGAGAGCTGGGCTCGAGATCATGTTCCAGGGTGCGGCTAACTTGCATGGTGTTGCTAGGTGCACTCTTGGAGATTTGCATCGTGCTATTCTGAACCGTGCTCTTGGTGAGTACGTAGTGTAATCTGGGATTGCATTGGGGCCATGCTGGGCATGACTCCATATTCTGAGTTGTGGTAGAGCATGGGTTCTCCAACTCGAGGTTTCAATGAATCTGTGTTGGTCGTGATGGATTGCGACTATGGCCTAGGATCAGGAGATCAGTGATCTTCCTGTGAGAGACCGAGCTCTTCAAAAGAGTTACGTAGTTGAACCGTGCACTCATCTGGGATGTCGATGCACTTGTTCATAGCCCATACAATGACCAAGTCTTGGGGGAGACGTTCCAAGCTGAAATGAGAACTATGAAAGCTTTGAACCACATTGGATGTGGGTACGTAGGCGGTTTCTTGGTAACAGACCTCCAAGAGACTTCAAGTGTAATGTGGGCAAGATTCTTGTTCTCTCGACATGGAGTCGAGTTGAGTCAAGTAAATGTTTCGCATCAACAACGGTATGCATTGCTGTGAGCTGCTAAGTCACTTCATTGCTATGGTAAGTAGGCGTAGTCTGTGATGCGGGTTCCTCGAGTCCTCATGGGGCGAGTTGAGCTTGCATTGGCAGTGCCGCATGGGTGGGTGACTCTGACCCCGTGACAGCTTATATAGGGGACATGTGTCATTCGGTATGCCCCCTGCATGCCCCTCAAGCGTGACCGCGATGCTGCTCGAACGGATGAAGGATTGTGCAGTTATTTTTCATCGAGCAGCATCGCGGTCACGCTTGAGGGGCGCATAGGTCGCTTGACATGAATGCATGTAGTACACTGGATTGCTGTGCAGTGTCTCCCTCAACGTCCTAGAACGGTCTCATAATCGGACGAAACTCACGAACAAGGGCGGACTTCGACGGAGACACTGCATAGGAATCCCTTGTACTACATGAGGAATGGACTCTCTATTGCTATGCGGTGGCTCCCTTGCATTCTCCCAACAGTCTCAGTAGTGGATGCAGCTCGGAATAGGGGAGGGCCACTGGTAGCCCTTCCCGAAGTTTTCTGGGACCAAGTAGGGGATGACTCAGGAGCCGCTGTTTAGCCGTGGGGTGGCAGGGGTGGGGACCAATTTTTGAGCGCCGACTGCTTTTGAAAAAAAGTCAAAAATCAGGGGCCTTGTACGTTTCTTAGTGTCATCCTACAGATGCCTGGGATTCAGAAAAATAGCTTATATAGGGGACATGTGTCATTCGGCATGCCCCCCCTGCGCGCCCCTGAATCGTGACCGTGATGCTGCTCGAACGGATGAAGTATTGTGTTGTCGATTTTAATCGAGCAACATCGCGGTCATGCTTGAGGGGCGCGCAGGTCGCCCGAGATGAATGCATGTAGTACACCAAATTGCTGTGCAGTGTCTCCCTCGACGTCCTAGAACGGTCTCAGCATCAGATGAAACTCGCGAACATGGGCGGCACTGGTAGCTGTTCGAAAATCGCCCATGTCATGCCCA
>VDFB02182918.1:0-38189 GCA_007258455.2 Sequoia sempervirens | reverse complement strand
TCACTCACATGTAACTTGCATGCACAAGTCACTATCACCTTACAACTCACCCCCACTCACCCTTGTGTGGGAGTTACACCATGCATGTGACATTTCCTCTTTTAGCCATTTGGCTTCCCCATGTGTTCTCACACATGTGTGAGCACACATGGTCAAACCACCCTCCATTACATGTCATAGACATGTCATTATCAAGCCACCCTCTCTTTTATATGTTATAGACATGTCAACATCCCATCTACCCAAGGTGTGCTCACAAATCAAAATTTGTATTTTAAAATTAGAATTCTCTTTCATATAGTTATTTGGGCTTGTTCTATTGACTTTAGGGTAAAAATGAACCCCCAGGGTAAGTACCTATGGGGTGGAAGCTTATTGAAAGCATAATATGGCCTTTTGGGCAAAGTATGAACCCCTAAAAGGTCACTTAAAGAGAAGTGACGAATTTTATAGTCTTGGGAAAGGTGTGGAGACTTGTCATATCCATTTCTCCCAAGGTGTGCTCACACATGTGTGAGCACTCTTGGCTCCTCTCCCCATGCCATGTGGTCCTATTTTTAAAGCCTTCTTCTTGTGACACTTGTCACAAAGTGAAACTATCAATCCAAACCCCACTTTCTCAAACAATCCTAGCCATTGAATCAATCTCCAATCTTGACCCTCCATTTACCTCCTCTCAAGTCTATAAATTGAGGCCATTTCTTCTCTCATCAACAACACATGAATGGTATTTTTATGCTATCATTTTAAAGAAAGATAGGATTGAAGGAGGAAGAATCAAGTTGAAGAAGGCACAAAGAGAAGATTTGTTGCAACTCCATCAACATCAAGGTATTCTTTACTTTGATTTGCTTTTAGAATAACTAATCAAATCTAGAAAAATTGCTAGAATCAACCTATTCTTTATTTATTTTTATTTTTCCAACTAAATCTAGAATGAAACTAATCTTTCTACTATTATTATTCCTATTTTATTTTTTCTTCTTTAAATCAATATATTTATTCTCATTTATGTTTATTTACAAAGAAATTATTTTCCTTTAATCCGGTTAATGTTATTACAAATATAAATCAATTTTTATAAAATAAAATTTATAAATAAATGAATTATTATTTTATTAGTGTTAAAATACATATGTGCTTTTGTATTCAAGTTCTTTATAATATCTAATTAATATTCATTTAATTCTTAAACGAAATAAGTTTTAAAGTTAGATTGTTCTTTGGAAATAAATAAATTAATAGATTTTTTTTTTAAAAAAGGGGTATCAATTGGATAGATTAAATAATAAAATATTCGGTCTAATTAACTATCAAAGGGTGGGTTTATTCATTAAAAAAAAAATATATAATAATAATAATCTATAAACTTCTTAATTTTAATAAAGTTATCCTAACTTAGCAAGACAATAAATTAACTAACATCGATGGTTGATGAAGATTTAGTCCAAACTATGGTTCTATGAGATAGTATTTAATTTCCTTTGAACAAATATGGAATTGGTTACTAGCTAATGTTGAATATAATTAATGGACTTATAATATATCTCTTTTCTTCATAAATAATGATAAACTATGAGTATGGACTTAGTTATAGAAATTTTAAAATAGAGGAATGACAACATTTATATCTTATGGCAATACTATATTTTTATGACAATAATTACAACTCTATAATAATAATTATGACCATTAAACATTAAATTATAAGCTTAAATTTACAAAATACTATCTAACTTAAGGCATTAATAACATATCTTTAATCAGATTTCTTTTTTGTTATGCCACAAACTTAGCTCTTAGATTTATTGTAAACTCTCTCCATGTAATAAATTTATTTTCTTGGGATTTAAGGTTTATAGCACATCATAGTTATGATTTAATATGTTTACAATAAACTTAAATATCATGGTTATTCTTTAAATTAATTTTCTCCCTCAATATACAAGTAGATTCATTTTTTTTCTTAAAACAAGGTTGACTCATTTAATTACAACAAGGTCATAGTGAATAAATAATTATGTAATTATTCAAATATTATCAAGAATAAACTTATGCAAATTAATGCAAACCTTATTTAGATAGATCATAAATCTTGAGGCATTAGTAGTATAACTTATACAATTAAAAATCAAGGCTCTTATTAAGACATTGTATTGGTTTATCTATCTAAGAAATTAGTGTAATAACTTATACAATTTAAATCAAGTCTCTTTTTAGTTGGATTATTTATTTATGCAACCAAAATTAATAAACTTTTTGTCTTGAAACAATAGATTATGCCATGAAGTCTCTTTGAGTTGGAATTATTTATGCTAACTTAGATGAATATTTATCTTGAAAATATTAGTGTCATGCAATTTAAATCAAAACTACTTATTCTATGACATAGACTATGCGAATAGATTCAAACTTTTCCTTTCTAGAAAATACTAACATTTCAAAATAATTAGATTCATACCATCTATAAATTAGATCACCCATCTTGAAGAATTTAACTTTATGTTTAAGTGTTTTTATTTCATAAATGGATTTGACTATTCAATTCATTGTTACAAAAAATTATACTTTCATAGGATGTAAGTAATACTTCTTTCTAGCAATTATACTTGAATAAATAGTTTTTTTTAGTAAGTTCATTTAATTTTACTTCCTTAGCAAGAAGGTATAAAGTTTTTATATTCCATTTGGTTTATGTGCACAAGCTACTTTTCTTATTATTTGATAATGCATTTAATTTCTTCTTAGATAGAAAACTTAAATAAGAGGAAAACATAAAAACTAGCAGCGTTCGGTATTAACGGTGCCTCTGACTCACGTTTACGGGTAATGCCATCGTGCTTGAGTTACTGCACTTATAGCCTAATAAAGCTGCAACAACGGCGTCTGTGGCATCATCCCTATAAATCGCCGGGGAGTAATAAGGAACATTTTTGGAGTTAAAATCCAAGGGGTGGGAAATCCCTCTTGGATCGATAATCTAAAAAAGATAATACTATAATGGACTTACATCCGCTAGTGAAAATCATAGAAAACCCCAATAGGGTTTGGGCATGTAAATTGACTTTTTAATTCTTTTATCTTTGATGATTTGTTGTTCAACGGGAAAGGGTGACGTGACTTATAGGAATTTAGGACATAGATGAATTAGGAAACAAGCAAAAGATCACCATGAATCTTTATGCTCCCTCATGTGGGTAGCAACCGAAGAGAAACTGTCTAGGGAGATGGCCCTAGAAAGGGTCGCGTACCCACAAAATAGTTTACATCCAACAATAGATTAGAAAACAGAACTACATATTATACGCCTTGATCCCGTGTTGAAACGGTGTATGTAGGCAGTCTAGGGACGGAGTTGTCCCTAGTACGCAGGCGCTCGAGGTGGGGATTTAGGATTGGTTAAGGGTGTTTACCTTATTGGACTTGTTAAGATACCTTAAGATAAAGGAAGATAAATAAATATTAAAATTGAAGTTAGAGATTACTTGTTATACTCAAAAGGAATTTCGGATGGATTCGCTTGATTCCTCGAGGCTTTAGGCCAAATTCCAAGGTGGGACTCAAGCTTTTATTATTATCTCACATACTCCTAAGGACGTTGACCTCGGTGCACTCCTAGTAGGGGAGTGTAGTCTTTAAAGAGTGACTCAGGACCCGGATGGTCCCAATGAGTCTAAGTCTCTGGCCAGAGCATTTTCTAACCCATGTGGTTAGATGTCTACCTTATTTAGATAGATAGATCTTGGTCCCCAAATGGACATTAACCTAACCCGAAAGGTTAGATGCCTATCCCAGATGGATAGAGAAGTTCTTGAGTATACAACTAATTGAGCAAGACATTAAGGGATTTACTTTTAAAAAAAAAAAATAGTGAAATTTTTGTTTCAAGGAAGTGTGGGTCTTATACTTTTAATCATATCTAAAGATAGCATGGCATCTTATCTTTAATCCCGCTTCAGAGACATTCATTTGTTGAGCCTAGCATACAATAACTGAGCAAGTTGGAATCAACAAAAACATCTCCGAGATAGAGGACAATAGGACACACGACGTAAGACCTAGTTTGTATTCTTTTTTATTTGATTTTATGTTTTGATATAATGTCTATTAGTGTGTTTGATTTATTGTTTTTTTAATCTATATATTATTACACTTCAAATCGATCACACAAAAAGTCAAATTCTAAGGTCACTTCCTTTTAGGACACGATCATGGATACCAACCTCTGACATATTGACATAGATGAATTTAGACAGAGGGTCATCATCAACCCAAACTACGCATAAATGCCAGAAAATCGTGAAGAGGGTTTTGGAAAAGGCAACTAGCTTGCCTCGCTTCAGCCCTAGAACTAGTAATGGCTTGCAAGGGTTTTACTGGGCAGAAAAGCAAAAAGGATCATTGGATCATGAGGGTAGGGTGTTGGCAGACCTATCTGCTAGGTCCATAGGAGAAACATTCCACATCCCTAAATTTGACCCTATGGAGGAAACAGTGAAGGGATACATTGAAAATACATGGAAGGTTGACCCTTTGAAATGCAAAAATTTAATTAACCAATATTGGTTAAAGGAGAAGAGGGGTAGTGCTGACAAGGTGCCCCAAGAATTGTTCAAAAGTGACTTTTATGAAGATTACCATGAATTGGTGACCTTGTTAAGTAGAGTCATGGGCATTCCCATTGTTGCTTACTTTCAAGAGTGGATATTTTATTTCATTGAGGAGATTATCAGAGGGAAGGGCAAGTTTCATTGGGCCAAAATGATCAGTCACAACTTGCATCAACAGTTCCTAGCAGTCAAGAAGACCTCTTAGTTCTATATGACTTCTTACTTGGTGTATCTCCTGGTCAAGCCATTTCCCTGCAGGGGCCTATTTGTTGCATAGAGCCCAACTCCCGAAAGGGAATTGAAAGTATATGACAGGCACCCACAGCTACAGTATCAAAATTTTAGGAAGGATTACTACAAGGTGAATGATGCCTTCATTGGGCACATTTTGTCAGACTCCTTGGAGGGGACTTTGAGAGGAGAGTCACACATAGTGCCTGTGTGTTCATTCACAGGTTCAAGTTTTTGTTTATATAGTTCCCAAAATTTACTTACATCTGAATGGAGGGCTTCTCCGAAAGGACATACAAATTGCCCTGGTATCCAAATGACCGACTGATCCTGCTGGAAGTCTCCAAACAATTGCAGAATGCACATACTCTCCTCAATGATAAGCATCGGGCAGGTATACCATATCCCCTCACATTTGGGTAGGGAATTTACACCCTTGCAGCTGCCCAATGTGTAGAATATTCAGAAAAGGAGATTATTGAATACAACCTAGACTTTTACATTACTCGACCAAGGATGGATCTTTATGGTAAATTGAAGAAATTTGTCAACAAGTCGTATGCCCACTTGCCTCACATTGAATATTTTTGGGCTAACTGCCAAAATGATAAGGAGGTATGCATGAGGCATTATATGCATATGACCGCTTACTTTGTCAAGACAATCAACCTATTCCCAATGCCAGACCAAATTATAGAAGATGAAGACACCATTGTGGATCTAAGATATGATGTCGTCACCAACCTACCATTGCCCTTGATAGAATGGAATGAAGAGGAGGTCAATGACCTCGACATTGTGACAAGCCAATGGACCATAGAACAAGTGTAATAACCCTCATGCTATCGGAGTACTCTTATGTGTTGGTTTCTACTATTTGTGATGGTGACAGTTCACCTGATTTTTGTGTGGATTCATAGTTTGGTTGGTTCATTTCACTTGATAATACTTATGATAAGCCTGATGATACATTATGTGGTGATTACATCATTTGGTTATGCTATGGTTTTCTTTAATAATATATATATGGTGATACGTGATTCTCTATACTACACTATGGTTTCTAATGTGTTTGCTAGTGAGTCTTGGTGAAAGGACAGAGTGGCATCACTCGCTCATGAGTGCCCTACTACCCTGCGATTACCTTGCATGATGTGTCTACAATGGAGATTTACATGCTACTTGACATTTGTTTCTATGTAGGATGCAAGTACATGACACCGACTCCACCTGTTTGACAAGTCTGAGCATGTCCCATAAACCCAACGGATATGATGTTGAAAAAGGAGTTGATAAGGAAGTGTCCCCATCCCAAGTCCATCACCTTGTTGTGAGTCTACGGTGTTGAGGTCTTGACCTTGTCTTTATTTCAGTATTGGTTGTTATTGATTATTTATTTATTTGTGAAAAGTTGTTATTTAATTAATTTTTATTTTAAGTGTGATTAATTAATGTTAATTAATTGATATAGTTATTTGTAGATAATTATAGTTAAGTTAATTGATTAATGTTCTTGATTGAGTGAATAGTTTAAATAAAAATATTAGATGCTTTAATGTGAATTAGAAATTTTAATTTGCATAAGGTAAGTGGTATTAATTCTTGACATTTTAAAATAATTAAATAGCTTTATTATTATCAAAATAAAATAATTAAAAAAAACAAAATAATTAAAATTCTAATTAGAATATTAACGGGAGTAAGTGGGAATTTAATAAAAAATTATTGTTTAAAAATATTCTTGGAGAGAATATTGGCATGTTGTGAATGGCAAGAAGTTTCTTCATGGAAAGAAATTGGTTGTAGAATAGCTTTTTTGGGTTTTAGGGGGGTTTCTGGTCAAAAAATTTGAGGTTTTCAGCATATATTTTTGGGCTCATATTTTGCATCTTTAAGCAGAGGTGAAGTGTTTGAAAGCACTTTTGTAAGTTGAACTCAAGGCAAGCTTTGTCTAACCTCGCTCCTTCAAGCTTCAGAAAAATGTGTTCCTTTTACTATTTATTTAATTGTTTTTCTTTTGTTTTGAAAAAGATTGTCCGAATTGTTCTGTAAAAGGAAATTGTCGTGGAATTAATTATAACCCTCCTCAGAGAAATGTTTGTTAGCTTCTGAGTAGAAAAGTTTGTTAAAAGTTCCTCTATAGAAAAACTTTGTTCTCGGTTGTTGAAGTTTTGTTGTGATTATTTTGTTGCCTCTGTAGAAATTTTTATAGTAAAATCAGAGAGCCTCATGAAATAAAATTGTTACACAAATAGGAAAACCAAAAATACAATAGAGGAATTTGAAAATCTCAGAGGTTTAAATTGAAATTATATATGTATATATGTATATATATTTATATATATGTATAAATTAGTTGAAATTATAGAAAAATTGGATGATGTTAAATTGCAAAGTTGGGTTTTATGAGTTGATTGATTAAATTAGAAATAAGCATTGTTGATTAAATTAAGTCGAATGATTTTTGGGTGAGTCAATTTTTTTTACACTTCTTGGTAAAGTTGTACAAGGAGATATGCTAATTTGTGTTTGTTAAATTATGGAATACTTGAGTACGTAACTGCTTATCTTTCAAATTTTTGTTGAGTCTATTGTGGTTTTCGCTTGATTGCGTCACGGTTATGTGGGAAATCCCTTAAGTTAGTTATGCTTTTATAGGAGCTTAAGGTATTGTTTAAGACTTCTAGAAGCATGGGGAAATGATGTTTTATATATGATCTTTTAATTTGATACTTGTCCCTATTTTGACTAGAGATGTGATCTTGAGTTTACATTTAGGTTGTACCGTTTCTATGGGTGTTGATTCATATGACTTTTGGCGAGATGGTTTTGCCTCACGGTTGTTCTACTTTGTGGTTCAATGTTCTTGTTGGTGCAACCCATTGGAATTTAATGTTATGTTTTGGGTTCTAGGGAGAGTGGCTCTATGTGGGTGTCGATGCACAAAGGGGCTGTCAGGATAACCCACGTTAGAGTTAGAGTAACAAGTGATAACCTAATTAATTAATGGGTAGGTGGTTAAACATTAATAAGATAATTGTGGATGCCTCGTCCACCTGTTAGGGCTTTCATAGACTAAAGGTGGGCTGAGAAGGCCGTGGTTGGCAAGATCGTTGCCTCGTCTTCACGAGAGGTTAACGGTTCCGCACGAGTCACCCTATGGGGCCGATGCCTAAAGAGGCTGTCAGGATAACCATAGATGGGGGTGGCGCCTAGAGAAAGGCAGTCAGGATAACCCATGTAGGATTGTGCGATGAGACTCTCCCATAGCTTCCCTTGCGTTTTCTTTTGTGCGTGTTTGGAGACGGTTGTGTCTTATGTTGTTAAGGCGATTGTTTATTGATGTTGTCTTTGTGGCCTCGTTTCAGTTATTTCAATGTTGTATATATGCCTCATGGCAACTCTATTGGTGTTGGTGAAAGATGCCCTTGGATATTTATTGTTGATTGATTTTGCGGTCTCATTTGGTGAGCTTGGAATTTTACTGTTGTTGGCACCTCTTATGGCGAATTAATGTTGATCTATGATTTTGGCAATTGGTTCTAGTTGGACTTTCCTCTAGCTTTCCCTTGAGTTGTTTTATTGCTAGCCTTTGGAAGTGGTCTATTGATGATATGTTTTGTGATTTATTGTTGTTATGTTTTGATAGTGATCATTTGAAGTTGTGTTTCCTTTGTGTGCTTTCTTGCTTTTCATGTTTGGAGTTTAGTCTTGTGTTTCTATTTGGATGTGCTTGGTCGGGGATCCTTCCTTATTTACTCCTAGCATGGGGGTGGTCAAGTGGAACGTGTTACGCACCCCGTTGGGTCCCCTGTTATGCAGTTGAACCTTTCAGTATAGAGTTTGCAGATGCAACTTGATCCAGAGTTCTTATGTTACCTTATGTATATTTGTACTCCAGATGTATTTTATGCATTGATGTATCACTCCCACGTGTGTTGGGAAGATCTATGATGTAATTTTGTATATGTATTCATTGAGATGTACTAGAAGACTAATGTAATGTAAAAACACACTATGTAATTCATCCTTGTACTATAATTGTATATATTGTTAATGTTATGTTGTAACTGTGGAAGTATGTACTTTATATTTCCATGCTTAATTTATTATGAATGTAGGTAAGGTTTCCATATGGTTTATTCTTGTCACATTGGTTATCATTTATTAATGTTTAAAATTGAAGTTAAGTGAATGAATGGGTTAGCTACGTAGTGTCACCTCATGTACCCCAAAGGACTTAGGTGTTTAATTTGTAATCTTTTAAATTTAATGTATACAATCATTTATACACTTTAATAGTTTAAAAAAAAAATTATACCATAAATGCTAGGAAGTATTAGTTTTTCTTTGGGTTGCAAGGTGCACATAACAAGACAATGGATTGATGCTCAAATCGCTCAATTGAAGCTCTAGGGGGCCACCTTGACATATGGTGAGCTCAAAGATGAGCTCGAGAGTGAAATGGATAGTGGAGTTGCCAATGCCCTAGCCGAAGAAGCTCCAAAATCTCCTCTAGCCACAAGGTCAAGAAAGAGAAAAGAGGTAACTGAACACCAGCCTAAGCATAAGGTTTATTTGCATAAGGCCTCAAAAGGTGAGACCTCGAAGAAGGCCAAGAAGTTAGGAGGTTTTACTGAAAATCCCACAATCCAAGAAGACCCACTACATGAAGGAGAAGAAGAGGTTGAGCAACCAAAGTCACCACCTGTCGCCTCTACTCTTTCCATCACTGCCACTATCGTTGCTACTACTCCTCCTTCCACATTTCAGGAATTGTATGCTTCCTCTCCCTAGACAGTGGACATCTCAGTTCACCTTGCCTCCACCTCACCAACTACTCTAATTATGGTGTGGGATGCATCTTCCGCTACAACCTCTCCACTATCATCCTCCTCGATGTCTCCCCAACTGCAATCCCTTCAACAGCCACAACTACAATGCCTAATCTCACCCTTCTAGAAGCTTTTGCAAGGCATATGCAAATCATACCCATTGAACTCTCTGGGGTCTTGATGAATCCTATTGTCCAAGCTGCTATGGCTCAGGTTGTTGCTGGCCTTCCCACCCCTCCTCTAACAGAACCACCAAAAATGGAAGCAACCATGCAAATCTCAGAAGAAATGGAGAGACAATAGAGGGAGGTTGCTAAAGGAATAGATGAGGAACTCGAGGACCCCTTTAATGATGACTACCATGAGCACCCGGAGCATCAAAACATGACTATAGATGAGGTGCCATATGAGGAATAAGGGTCACATTCCTTGAAAGAAGATATTGAGGACCCCAGTGTCAAGTATATAGTAGAATCCTCTAATCAAGAGCTTGAGGAAGAGTTGTCCCAACAACTCAAGGATGTCGGGGAAGAAGTTGAGAGGTGTCCTTCTAGAGAAAAGGAGGAAACTGATGATGGCATGGAAATATCTATGGAGCCTCTAGTAGATGGGCAAGACAAAGGCCCTGATCAAGAAGAAGAAATACCTCCTGAGAAGGAGGAGGGAAAGAAATAATTTGAAGAGGAAGAAGAACATAATCCTAAAGAAGAAACTGAAATGAAAAGGAGCCCTAAGCCAGAACACCATGCAGGGCTCGGCCAAGAAGAAGAAAGGGTACCTAAAGGGTAGAACAACCCTAAATAAAACGTAGCTACTATTGGGCCAGACAAGGAAAAGGCCATATTAATTCGAGACTCGGATGAAGAAGAAGAAGAGAAAATAGAACAAGAAGCTTTAAGCCACAAGGGAAGGAAGATTCAACGTATTCAAAGAGAAGAAGGTGATCATGAATCACCGAAGAAGGGACCTCAAATGCTTGATTGGGTTGAAAAGCAACTACAAAAGAAGGCCCCTATTCTCATAGATCCTAAAGAAAGACTTAAGGCTATCTTGGCATGAGCTCAAATAGGAACAAAGAAGGAAAAGAAGTTGAGAGTTTGATCCCACATCACAATGGATGCATCTAGATCAAGGACAGTGCAAATTGCCACCCCAGTAATAGACATAGGAGAAGGGGTCAACTATAATATCTCTACCATTGACTTGGGCATCGCTAGAAGAGAGCAAAAGATTGATCATCTCCAAGGATCGGTTGCCACGATCGTTTATCAGATGAATAGAGATCAGTCTTCCAAGGAAGAATTAAAGGCACAAGTGGTAGACCTCACCGCCTACATTCAACAGTGGTCATCCACTAAGGCACCAACGACGTCTTCGGCCCCGTCCTTGATTCTCTCCAAAGATCACATAAGCAAGATGGAAAAGAGAAAGAACTAGACCAAGGCTACTGCAGAGTGGTTCCAGCGAGTTCTCTACAATGGTGATATGGGCATTGGCCATGATATCTGAATAGCCAATAAGTTCCAGGATGTGCAAAAGTAGCTCGAAGGCACAAAGAGAATTTGTAATAACTTCCCTGAATTATATATGATTACATATCCTAAGCTCGGGGCCATCCTCAAGATGCCCGAGAGGACATGGGAAAAGGAGTTGGCCCTAGTGAAGGACGATCATTGGCTAGTAGAAATGTGGAAGATTGGTCTGGATCACAGAAGAGACGTTTTAGAAAGATTGCTCCACGAAGCAGAGCTTGACCTTGAATGGGTCAAGGAACACAGGGCGGACTGTGAGGAATACCTGAAACTCATGACGGATTAGGATATGCCTATTGTGGATTTGGATCCAGAGAAGATCAGGCCATATTTCCATAGGAAAATGGAGAACGAAGCCATAGACTCAATGACACAGAATTTCATGGATTTTTTTGTCTGAGCCTTCTCCCAGTTAGAGTTGGTGATCAAGCACACACCTAAGTGTACAAAGAATTGGGAGCTAATCACAAGCAGATCCAGGAAACTATCCTTCTAGGTGCTTCAATCAGACATCATGGAGTGGAATAAACTTCAGGCACTGGTGGGAAAATTTGTGGAGTATGCCACTATCCAGAAGAATCAAGGAAAGCTTTTCAATGATGATGAGTTCTTATCAGTGTAGTTGCAGCCAAAAAAGAAAACCACTACAAGACAAAAAGTGCTAGAGTGTCAGGCCACTAAAGGACAAAATAGGGAAAAAGACAAGGAATGTATTTTAAATTGTGAAATATTGGGGGTAGGTGAAACCCTAATTTGTAATGAATCTTGGCCACACAATGAGATTAAATCTTTCCCATTCATTTTGCTTTTGTGAAACTATAAATAGAGGGGTCTCCTCTCATTTTAAAGAGAGGGTTGAGTTGTTGTAATGGCATGCTGCTGAAATTTCAATAGAAATTCATTGCTTTTGGTAGATTTTTGAGTTTCTCTCATGTTTCATGATTCATCTCCTCATAGTTGATAGATTTAAGTAGAATTAATTTGTTGTTCTATGTATTTTACATGCTTTTAGTAGTTTAGTGAATGTTGTTCATTGATGCTGAAGAATATTGTTGTGTTGATTCCCTTCCTTGTTCATGCTTTTTGTTGTTTTTTGATGATAAACAGCAGTGTAAAGCTAGTCTGAAAATAAATTCCCTGTTGCACTTAAAATTCATCTTTTATTCATGATTTATGGTGAATGAACAGTTTAAAATCTGCAAACCTTAGAAGATAGCACTAGTTTCATGATATTGTTAGCTGATTTGGTTAAGTGGAACTTAGTTTCAAGAAGGTTGTCCACTGTAGCATCCTCCATTATCACTGTTCATTAGTAGTTGCAAGTCTAGGAACTCTTACCTTTCCCTTTCCTTTTGACCTTTCTTTGAAGTAGAAGTTAAAACCAAGTTCTAGCATCATCATAAAGCCAAATATGATGTCAAAGACAGAGTGTTAGACTGTTGTCCTGAACTTGTAGTAACAGAACATCATTTCAAGGTTTCACAAACTCCTTTTAAGGATCCAATCTCCCTCCAACTTAACATATGTAAGGCTACCCTGTGCTTATCAACAAATCACATGAACCAATTGAGACATTCCAAGCAAGTCATGACCTGACATCCGAGAGAACTTGGGATAGTTTTCTACAACTTATTTGTAGGAAATTATCTTTCAAGAGAGGCAATGCACTTAAGCATTACCTGTGTTGAGAAGTGCTAAAACACCCATGAACAGTTCTGAGATCTTAATTTAATTGTTAATATTTACACACCTTTGAAAATATTCAAGCATCAAGATCCCTCGCATTGGCAACAATCCTCTCCACTATAAAAAATCCATTTTGTTTTTCGTTGATTAATATTTTAATTAATTTGTTTCTATTTGTCAAAAATTAATCTTATTGTGGAAATCCAATGGAGAACCCTTATTTTTCATCAGACTTGTGTTCTAATGCCGATTGTTTGTTTGCATAGGAGTTGTATCATTCTTACATTTTATTAAATTACAAGAGCAATAAAATATTCTTCCTCTTCTTGAAACAAGCATGTAGAGTTGAAGCTCACCTCTTAGGCTTCTCCACTTTCCCCCTTTCTATCCTTTCTTTCTTATATATTTTCATCCTCTTGAGTCAAGCTTGATTCAAGATGTAATGCCCACACTTTTGTTTTCCTTGAGTTGTCTATTATAAACATTGCATTTGTGACTGTTTATGTTGGGATGTAAAGGTTGTGCTTGTTTATGTTGTGTTGAGTGTTTAACAGTGTTTTAGCCTCACCATTTTCATTAATATATATTGTTTTGACTTTTGTTTATGCATTGATTGGTATGTGCCATATAATATGTAATATATGCATGTTATGCCTTATGTTTAGACTTACCAAATGTTTAGAGATGGTGTTCCTTTCCATATTAACTGTTGGTGTTGTAAATGTTGTGATGTGTATATGGTATTGCAATAAGATCTTTGTGAGGGCTTGATGTATGTTTGTGTTGTTTCTATGCATTGAAGGTGTGAGAGCCCTTATGCATTGATGTCATGATGGGCATCAAGATTATGTTGTATATTTTGATACTTATATTTTCAATGATTGGTTTATTGTAGTGTTTTATCTCATTGCTATATTTTAGATATCTAGTTTACATATTTGGTTATTATAATGATCTTGACATCCTATATTTTATTTGATTATCAAATCTTTATATTTGAGTGATGTTTTTGATAAGAAAAAAAATTAAACAAGGCTCCCAACCCTTTTGTAGAGCAAGCTCGTAGATTGAGAAGAACTAAAACCAAAACATGATTAGACAAAAAACATGAACTCAATAAAGCCAATACTAACAACATAGAGACAACCAACAAATAGCAAGGCTACCAAGACCAAATATGACGCAACTATACACCAAACTTAGAACTATCAAATCTTACACCCTTGATCTTGGTGTGGGGTTGAAATACATGTTTCAAAAGACATTTCTTCCATCTTTAGATAATAGTCCAAGTAACTTCATTATCCAAAAACTCAAATTGAAGAGATTGAGGGGGGTTCTCTAAAACCTCAACTAGAGACAACATGTGAGATGAGTGCTTGGTCAAGGAAGATAGCCGCCTAGTGTAAATTGTGACACAAATCAAAGGAGGCACGCCAATATCAACCACAAAAAGAGGATAAAAAAACACTAGAACAAAATCATTAAGCAAAACAAAAGGTGAAAGATCTATCACCCCAACAACAATTTGAGGCATTAAAGCCTCTAAAACACTCCACATGGGCCACACTATGACCCACCACTAAAGACTCGTGAGGAACATATAGAGAATATGAACCATTAGAAACATCCACCATCAAGTGTTCGAAGAGTGTATCTCACCACCATGTAGCAAAACTAGCATTCCTGCAACATAAATATAGGCAATCATAAGTCCTACAATGAAAGGGAAGACCTTAATAGTCAATAACTTGAGTCTAAGGCCTATCCTCACCATCAAAATGACATGGTTTTTTCCAAGACCTATCTAAGTAATGTTATTGTTAATATTCTACATGATTTTGTGCTCACTAGATGTTATTATTACTATGTTGGCATTCTAGATGTTTATTAATTATCACAATTCTATGTTTGACTTATGTGCATTGTGAAGTGTAGAAAATTGTTTACCTTAACAATTTCACATTATGTTTTGGCCCCCCTAATTTATTGCTCTTAATTAAGCTCCCTATCCTCCAAATTATGCATTAAAAAGCCTAATTTTTACCATTTTTTGAAGGAGGACAAGCATTCAACAAATGCATCCAATCATTAAATTGTCCTAGAAATTTGGGCTAGGACCTAGTCACCCATGGGTGACTGAGTCCCCCTTCTTAGCCAAGACCCAAATTCAAATATTATGTTGGCAGTATTTTAACATCCAAAATTCAAATATGAAGTGTCATCTTTTGGAATCTAATTTTCAAAAAATTAGAACAATTGCATATAAATACCTAGTCATTTTATCATTTGAAATCTAACATGTATTCAAGAGAAAAAACTATTTTCAAGAGCATTATTGAGCAAGTCAAGAGCACCATTATCAGAGTTTAGTACAACAATTCAAGATCCAACATCATGTCAAATTGTGTGTGTTCATGTTCATATGTTGTAAAGGCTAATATTGTTGTAGGTCTTCAAGCATTCAAGCATTCAAGAAAATCTATCAAGCAAGATCCAATTCCTTGAGGTGATGTGCATGACTTCAGTCCCTCAAGGAATCCATTGAAGGGTGGTGAGTTGCAACATTGTGTTCATTCATCATTTCCTTCCTTTCCATTATTGATTTATCATTGCCATTGCCATTGTAGAAGTGGGAACACTTGCACAAGGTTTGACTGAGACAAGCCCCTATATGGCACAACATTTTCTCTCTTTGTGAATGTCCAATTTATAGGTTTGAAGACGATTGAAGAGAATTTAAAGATCTATTTTGCATTATTGCATTTGTTGTCATCAACCTTGTCAAGACATGAAAACTCACCAACATAGCTTATTTATGGCATTTTAACAAATTTGTAGGTGGAAAACATAAGCTCAAATCCAGCACTAGAGGACCCCAAAAGCACTTCGGCCACCCTTACAAAGACCTAGTCACCATTGGGTGACCTAGTCTTTGTAGGCATAGCGAGACGAATTTTTTTGGGTAGGTACACAATCATCTGCACCTTCCAGATCTACCAAAACTTGACTGATTTTGTTTATCGATTATCAGGAAACTACATTTACATATTAGTTCATATAGTCTAATTAGGTCAATCATTCCAAATAATTTCCAATACATTCCTAAGACTCAAAAGGATCAGATCTAGGTCTAATTAACTCACGTTGAAGGTTGAAAGTCAATCTATGCACCTTGTTGATTTGCATCCTAATGAAATCCTATAAATGTTGGAAAAATTAACCCCAGGTTGTGAGTACTAAACTTAGGGATACCCTGCATTTTTATGTTTCATTTTGGTAAACCGATATTCTTTCATCATAGCTTTCTAATTTGGTAGTCTTTCAAACCCTAGATCTAGGTTTTGCATCATTGTGTTTTGCATTTCTCATTTAGGGTTGCATTTTACATCATAAAAAGACAAAAATCCAAAAATATTGCATCATAGCTTGCATTACAGTGTGTTTCAGTCATTTAGATCAAATTTCATTTCAAAATTGCATATTAAAAGTGTCATTTTCTTCCAAATTGGCATACATTTGCATTTCCTTTGCATTGATTTTTTTGGAAAAATAGTCACTGTCAAACCTGTTTGCACATAGGAATAGTAACCTTAAACACCAATATCAACATTCAAATTTTAAATTTTTAGAACCCTGAAAAAAGATCCAGTCGCCATTAGGTGACCCTGTCCTTGTAGAGGTGTTTAAACAATCTTTTCACACTATTTTGTCTTTGTCCGCTCAATTTCACTATACTTACATATCCCTATTTTGGAATCAATAACTACATGTTTTGAGGCATTTTGCATTTAGTTCAATTAATGAAATAAAGTGCATTGTTTAAGGTCAAAATTTGCATTCAAAATCATCATTTTCAAGTCTTTGCATATTGTAATTAATAAATTATTACACTAGATTTGAAAATTGCATTAAAATTTGTTCAAAATTTTGCAACATCATTGCATACTTGCAGTTTGCATCAAATTGGGATGCATTAAGCAAATTATGTAAATTTATTTACTATTTCAACTGTTTGTAAGTAGATTTAGAATTCTTAAGCATGTAGTCTCCAGTCAAACTTTGAACTTTCAGAACCCTTGACCAAGACTCGCCCTTGGGCGACCCTGTCCTATTATTTGGGCATCAAGCAACTTTCTGTGACAGAATACTATCAACAAACTATGTCAGGGGTTGCTATCTAAGTTCTCTTCACCTGTTGTTTAACAATCTAAACCTTATTGCAAAATCTCATCATGGATATGTGTTTTGGTAAAATTTGGATGTCCTTGAAATCTTTGGTTGATGTTTCAAGCTGTGTTTGGTGATGATAATGCTTCTGATAATGACATTCATGATATACCTTCCCCTATTACAAGTCTTATTGATGTCGTAGGTCAAGATTAAAAATCATGCATGAGTTCATACAATGATCCTTGCATAACCTTGAAAACAATGTAGCCTTTCATCCCTCAATGCAACAACTTACCACTCCATACCAACAACATCCTACCATGCCACCACTTGAAGCATTTAATTTATTACATCTAGAAACTGAACCACAAGGCATACCTCAAACAACATGCATAGAGAAACCTATCCATCACAATAACAAGGGAAGCACATCTATCAATCCTCCATCATATGAGCATAAGGTTACAAACACACACGTTGATCTGGAACAAACTTATGGACAAGGCTTTAGAATTTTGAAAAAGCAAGGATGTGACATTAACAATGAACATGAAGTCCACTCCCTTTTGGAGCAAACACCATCAGAAGATACTAAGGGATTAGGTTACCAGGATCCCCACCCTCACATCAAATAGTTGGTCAACCAAGTAAGAAACACAAGCCTTATAAACTTAAGAAGCTACCATTTCTTCATACTATAACCAAGACTGAAAAGGGATTAGCTAGGTTGGGAGATTGGGGTATAATCACATTACCACCTATCTGTGACCCAGGAGATAAGAAAGGGAATAGTACAAACATGTCTTATTGTGCGTACCATATAGCACGGGCATCTTACCGATGAATGTCATGCTTTAAAGAAGGTATTAAATGAAATTGATCCTTATGTGGATCGATATGAAAATGGCATAGATTAACATTCATTGGTTTTGCTCCTTGTCATATGATAGTTGTAGTATTATAACATACTCGCTACCACATGTATTAGACCTTATGCATATTGCAATGAGTAGTATATTATCATCTATTTTGGATCACCTTTGTCCTTACACTTGGGAAACAAAGGGTTAGGTAGTCTTCCCCTAGTTGTATTTCTTCTTTGGATCCCTCTTTATCTCCTTAAAACGTTAGTATAGCAAGTACACTAACATTTTAAGGGGGAGCATATAGTCCCCCACTCATTGTTTGCATAGGAAATTATCCCTTCTTAGTGATGATAGTATGCATATCCTAGGAAGTGTAACCTTGTCAACCAAAGTGTGGTCTTCTTAATCCATGTGATATGTCTCCTTTGTGGTGCTATTGGACTTGATGTCCCACAAAAGTGTGATCTTTCTTGGCATATGACTTTCTCCTTAGTGGTAATGCTATGGCTAGTGTTCCCTAAGGTGTGAATCTCTTATTCCTTGACTAGTCCTCACTCTTGGTGGTGATGTCAAATATGATGTTCCCTAAGGTGTGACCCTTCATGCATTAAGTAAAGCCCCTTTGATTATCTTGATTGTTTATCTTTTTAGCTTTATTGCATTCATCCCTCGTGACATTAAACCTTATCATATTTGTACCTCGTGACTTAAACCTTAGGATATTTGTCCCCTGAGATGTTAAACCTTTTTATTTCATGGAACCTAGCATAATATAGTTTTCCATCCATGTGTAGCTTATTTTTGCTTCACTTTGCTCATGGGAGTTGAACTTAGTGTAGTGTGGGCATAGCATTTTGCGGCACCTTCTCAAGGCTATCAGAGAGTATAGTGCTTGGTATGGTTGTTATGGGCATGCCTTGTAGACCTAGTGTATGTCTCTCATTTTACCTTGTCTTGGGGGCTCACCTAGTGAATATCGAACTTCACTAGCCCGTGTGTCTCCTAGTTTTTGATTCACCAAGCAAATATCAGACTTTGCTATGATGTGAGTCATGAACGCCCTTTTCACATGGCCACCTAGCATAATACAACTTCCTTGCCAGTGGAGTTGTGTGGCCCATGAGTGATGTGTATGACTTTAGTCCTCATAGGAGCATTTCTTTATTCAAGGGATGACATTTGGAATTTGAGACAATTTACAGCTGAGGTCTCTTTGACTTACCAACTCGAATATGTTAGTACTAACCATGTGTTCTATTATGTGTTTTGTTATGTATTTTTTATGTCTTCTTTGTGTTTGCTTTGTGTTTACATCATGTTTTTTTTATTTCATCATCATCTATATGTTATGTTGTCATGTGTTTTCATTATATATGTTTCATGTTTTTCCAACATGTATGTTTGTGTATCTTGTATTGTTGCATATCCTACATGTGTGTTCCTTTGTGCTTATGTTATTTTGTTATGGGATCTTAGCTCCTAGGGGCTTGCGCAACCTCCTTGATCCTTAATTCATCCTATCTCTCTAATATTCGGACAATTGGACCCCTCTTGACACATATTTCTCTACTTTAGTGTGAGTCGGAGCGTAAGTCTATACTCTCACTAAAGTGGAGGCTAAATGTAGTGTAGAAAATTGTATACCTTAATAATTTCACATAATGTTTTGGCCCCCCTAATTTATTGGACTTAATTAAGCTCCCAATTATCCAAATTATCCATTCTAAAGCCTAATTTTTTACAATTTTTGGAAGGACAATTGAACAAATGCATCCAATCATTAAATTGTCCCCAACTTTGAGTGTCCTGGAAATTTGGGTCATGACCCGGTCGCCCATAGGTGACTGAGTCCCTCTTCTTAGCCAGAACCCAAATTCAAATATGTTGTTTGTGGTATTTTAACATCCAAAATTCAAATATGAAGTGTCAACTTTTGGAATCTATTTTTTGGGAAATTAGAACAATTGCATATAAATACCTAGTTATTTTATCATTTGAAATCTAACATGCATTCAAGAGAAAAAACTATTTTCAAGAACATTATTGAGCAAGTTAAGAGCAGCATTATCAAATTGTATTACAACAATTCAAGATCCAACATCATGTCAAATTCTATGTGTGTTCATGTTCATGTTCATGTGTTGTGAAGGCTAACATTGTTGTAGGTCTTTAAGCATTCGAGCATTCAAGCAGATCTATCAAGCAAGATCCAAGTCCTTGAGGTGATGTGCATGGCTTCAATCCCTCAAGGAAGCCATTGAAGGGTGGTGAGTTGCAACATTGTGTTCATTCATCATTTCCTTCCTTTCTATTATTGATTTCTCATTGACATTACCATTATGGAAGTGTAAACACTTACACAGGGTTTGATTGAGGCAACCCCTTATATGGCACAACATTTTTTGTCTTTGTGAATGTGCAAGTTACAAGTTTGAAGAGGATTGAAGAGAATTTGAAGATCTATTTTGCATTGTTGCATTTGTTGTCATCAACCTTATCAAGACACGGAAACTCACCTATAGAATTTGTTTACGACATTCCAGCAAATTTGCAAGTGGATAACAGAAGCTCAAATACAGCACCAAAGACCCCAAAAGCACTTCAAGACACCCTTACAAAGACCCAGTCACCATTGGGTGACCCAGCCTTTGTAGGCACAACCAGACCAATTTTTCTAGGCGGGTACACAATCACCTACACCTTCCAGATCTGTTTGAACTTCACTGTTTTTTGTTTATCAATTATCGGGAAATTGCATTTATCATATTAGGTCATATAGTCTAATTAGGTCAATTGTTCCAAATCATTTTTAATTCATTCCTAAGACTCAAAAGGATCAGATCCAGGTCTAATTGACTCACCTTGAAGGTTGAAAGTCAATCTATGCACCTTTTTTATTTGCATCCTAATGAAATCCTAGAAATGTTGGAACAATTAACCCTAGGTTGTGAGTACTAAACTTAGGGCTACCCCGCATTTTTATGTTTGACGTTGATATTGAGTTATTCTAGATATTATATTTGTGTGATATATGTGATATTGTACCCATTAGGTGATTGTTTATTGCTTTGACTATTATATCTAATGCAAATACGCTTGACATGTGACTTTAGTGCACAACTACGGGCTTATTTCCCCATCTAAGTATGCAATCCTAGGTTATTTCTACAATGGTGATTGTATTAGAGATGTTACTTTGGGTTTCGTGTGTTCGATAACTTTTATCGCACTTGATTCGAGTGTGAAACGAGTTTAATTTATTATAGAAAACCCTTAAATGTGTGATTTCAATTGTGAATCTTGTTTGCATTTAATTATATTTTGAGGGATAAATCATTTCATTTTGAATGATATTTGATGTATTTGAGAAATCAAGAATTGGGTGAAAAATGGTAAATTCTCCTTAAATGCATTGGAAATTATATTTGCATTATTGAAATTAGTTTAATTATAATTTGAAGTTATGTCATTGGCCAAGGGGAGAAATCAAATTGAAATTATTCCATTATTTTTATATTGATAAACGAGATTGAGAGGGTCCACACCCTTGTACAACAAAATAGCCAAAAGAAAAACAACACATGTACCATGAGCAATGTGACAAACCAAACCACTCAAGAAGACAAACAAGACTGAGATACAACTACAACTTGAACAACTAAAATCAAAAGATAAACCTAGGACTCTCGAGGTCCAACTTAAACAATACCAAACCCTATTGTAATTGGCCTCACACTCTATCCATGTCGAGATCTCTATCCAAAATGATATCCTATTTTTGTTGCGTTAAATTTTGTGTCATGCTCAAATAGTGATTGGACATGAGGAACTTAAGATTTGAGGTATAAAGTGTAGGAAAAAAATGTCTTTTGGCATTCTCCCAAATCCAAAAATGGTTTGAAGGCTAGAACAAACATGAGATATTAAGTAATAAGTAAACTTCACTAGATATATAAAATGAACCAAGATGTTGATTTAGTTGCATGCCTAGAGTGCTTGTAAAGGCTTAGTATGAGCATCAAGGACATGTCACATGCCAAGAGTTCTTGGCAAACATGTCAATTGGGTACCCTCACAAGGTGACTAAAATGTATACTCAATCATGCTTAGTCATCACATCAAGCGATTGCAATGACACTCATTGTCTTACCTCTAGTACTCTCGTCCTTCTTTTAATTGGCTTTTGCATCTAATGTAAGACCTCACTCTCACCATGTATATGTGTGACTAGTTGAGATCTTGGTTGCATGTGTTCATACATGTGTTGTATGCTTAAATGTTGGCATTTATATACTATGTGATGTGATTTATCTCTTCTACCTACATGTCAGTGATGTTCCCCCCTTGGGCATGTTTTTCCATGATGGTTAATCGTACTTATTGTTTATGCTATGATGGTTAATCATACTTATTTCAATGTGTATGCTATGATGGAAATGGAAATTCCTAATGTTTTGAATGTGTGTTGAGTCATTTTATGTGTGTGTTCGTGCCCAAGTGCATATCTTCTAAAGTGGTGTGGTGGACATACAAATACCATATGGTTGGATGGTATAGAACCACCACTGGGGACTTGTAAGATCTTGGAGGAGGCTTGGATGGTGTGCAAGTGCAAGTTCTTTACTCCTTGCCTTCATTTATCTCATTATTGTAATATGGCATCAAATGTATAATTCAAGACATTGGTGTCCTCTTTTGTAATTTTATAACTTATTATGAAACTCCTTAATGGATGTTTGTAATCCACCCACCTAAGTGGTGACAAAATTTTCATTATCAATGTGTGTCTCAATGTTGGTGTTGAATGCAAGCATTGTGTTGAATGATTTTCTTCTATTATATATGGTAAAATAAATATAGAACATCTTTGATTTGTGCATAAAATGAACTTCAAGTGTTGAATGCAAGCATTGTATTGAATGATTTTCTTCTATTATATATTGGTAAAATGAATTTAGAACATCTTCAAGTGTTAGCAACTATTCAATCATGATATCATTGGTATGTTAGATAGAGCCATTCCTTAGCCTTAGATTTTGAGTGCACAAACTCTTCATAAGTTGGTGTCATTTTGTTTTTTTAGTTTCTCCTTGGGAAGAGAGAGAAGTGAGGTGTGTTGTGAGTGTTCCCTACCTCTCTCATGACCTTGGATTTGTTTTGGAGTCCCTTGTTGACCTCCCTGCACTCTTGGAAACACCTATTCATTTTCTCACATTTCAAAGATCAAGTGTGTTTTTCTAATCTTAAACCCTAGGTCTTCCAATCATCTATAGGTGTTTCTAGGGTTTTTTTTGTTGAATCATATTTTTGTTAATCTAGCATAATGTTTGGGATCTTGAAATAGTCATCTATTCAATCTCTAGGAAGGACTATAGCACAAAACCAAGACTCTGGCGCTATACTTGGACTCTAGCACCAAAAGTTAACACCTAAGCAACTAAGCACTAGTGTCTTGTTTGGGTGTTGTAGTCCTATGGCACATTGTAGTCTTGTAAATCCTCAAACAAAAAAATACTTTCAATTATTTCATTGGGAAACTATATACAAAAGTTGTCATTGGTCTTGTGAGTCTCCCCATGTTGTCACTTTGTCAACAAGTGTCGTAATCTATAACTTATTCCATTAGGAAGTGTGCCCTTGCACAAAAATGATTGGTTGTCATTCCAATTGGTGGAGGGCTTGTACCTCCTAGTTAAATAACCTCTAGTGAGGCCTTCCCCTTGTGTTTGGGTGTCGCTTGTGTTGTCATGGAATGAATTGGAGGTAATTGTTACCCTCATCCTACTTTATGTTTAGGAAACTAGTCATCATTCCAACTAGTCAAGGTATGGTATCTCCTAGTTGTTCCACCTTTGCATTTGTTTCCTTTAGTGTTGTGAGTGGTGTTAAATGTGTTTAGGGAATGTATTTGAAGTAGATGATTCCCTCATCCTACTTTAGTGTTGTGTTCACGAGAGAACATGATGAAAGATTAGGACCAAATCATCAAGATGTAGCTCCACTCTTTTGTAAGTTTATTATGGTAACTTCATCACATGATTTGTAAGTCTTCCACATGTGCCACCTTGCTTGGACCAATGTTGATGTATTTTGTGTTGGTTTGCTTGAGACAACACTTGTGTGCATGTTAGAATGTAGTTGAACATGTCAATGTCATATCTTATTCACTAGATTTGTTCTCATCTTATTATTTCAAAAAGAGTGTTTGGTTGACTAATGTCCTTGATGAGGCTTGGAGCATGACATATAAAGGCTCTCTTGCAAGTGTCTAATCTTCTTCCTAAATCTAAAATTATAGCAATGAAAAGGCCCCTTTGTAGTGCTCTCTTGACTCAAGAGGATAAAATGCTCCATTTTACTTCCTATTATAATACACCACTTAACTTCCTACATAAAATCCTACTTGCTAACAAATGTCCAAGCTTATTTACATTACTGGTCATTTTTTTATGCCTACCTCATGGTCACATTTGACAACTCTTAAATCTTTGTCTCATTTTATTTTTATAAGCATGTAACATAGTCACACAACACTTTTATTATCTAACTATCATCACAAATCTAAGTGCACACAACTTTTACCATTATCTATCATTGAGTTGAGAGCCTAAATTTGGGGTTTGACCACCTCAAAAAACTCACAAATATAGTCAGCCATTTTTTCAACTCTAGAAACATTGTGTAAGAAATCATTTGTATTTCAACAAGAATCTCAATTTTGGAAGACCTTGAGATTTTATCTATCCTTCATATTTATCCTCTTTTCTAAGCATTCATTTATTAAAAGATTAATGTAATATTTTATGTTCATCAATTTTTGTATTTTAACAGTCTTTGAATTTTTGTTTCACTCATTTTTTTCCTGTGTAAGACACAAGCATAGTCACACTAATGTCACTACCAATGCACTACCAAACTCTCCTATCAATAGTCTAAACTCATCCCTAACACTTTCGAAATCTTGTAACTTCAATCCACTTGCATAGGTTTCATTTTTTTAATTACTTTCATAAACATCTTACTTTTTTAAACACTATTATCCACTAGCATACACCTAGTTTGTGTGTCACTTTCATTTTCCACTACTTAAGTTAAATATTTAGTTTAAGATACCTTGATTATTTTTTTAAAAATAACAAATACTAGAATTTATTTGGTAGAGTAGTTATTTGTGTTTACTTTATCTTAGTAAACTCTTTTACATTAGAATACTAGTGGAAATATAGAAATAGATAATTGAAAGAGTTACCCTCATAAATTAATGTATCTACTATTCATCCACATTAGGTTCTCGTTCTAGAGATTCAAATAGTTTTGGCACTTCTATACAATAATCAATATTGAATTCATCAATCATCTAACAACAAATATATGAATGAGGATCGGCATTTATCGAGCATTGCTAATTATTACAAGTAGCATTGATGATTATATGAAGTGTAAGGGTGGGCATGAAACTAGAGACAACCCAATAAAAAATTACAAGTCACTCATCTAGGCATCACATGAAATAGTGTATTAAGAGCAAGAGGTCAAAAATTATGGGAAGCTAGATAATGCCCATATGTTGTTGACCAAGTTTATCAAAACATTAATGGTAAGATCATTTTTTAATATTTTTCTCACACTAATATAAAAATGTTTCAAGTAATCCTTGCTCCATATATTTAAATTAGAATCACTATCAACCAAAGCATACTTAATATTTATATAACCAAACTCCACAATAATATGTAGAGGCAAATATTCATTAATAACTCAGTCATACAGAAACTCTCCATCATCAAGTGAAATATCATGTTTTGAACCCAATAGATGTAATCAAGGAAGTCATTGTTAGTGAAGTATTAGATTGGACTTGTACTTTATCTAAAGTTTGTTTTTTTTAACTCCTTATACAAAGGTAGTGTACACATTAGATTCCAAAGTGATATCTTAACTTATGTGTTTTTGGAATTTGTGAAAAATATCATATTCTTTTGATGTCTTAAGAGTAAGCATAGTTGCTAGAGGATGAGTGTGATAAGAGGGGGTAAAGTTATGGGAAGCAAGATAATGCCCATATGTTGTTGACCAATTTTATTAAAACATTAATGGTAAGATCAAAATTTTATAATTTTGTCACATTAATACAAAAATGTTTCAAGTAATCCTTGTTACATATATTTAAATTAGAATCACTATCAACCAAAGCACACTTAATACTTATATAGCCAAACTCCACAATAATATGTAGAGGCAAATGCTCATTAATAACTAAGTCATGTAGAAGCTCTCCATCATCAAGTGAAATATCATGTTTTGAACCCAATGGATGTAATCAAGGAAGTCACTATTTGTGAAGAATTAGATTGGTCTTGTACCTTATCTAAAGTTTGTTTTCTTTAACTCCTTGCACAAAGGTGGCGTTCACATCAGATGCCAAAGTGATAACTTGAGCGTTATGGAATTGGTGAAAAATATCAAATTCTTTTGATGTCTTAAGAGCAAGCATAGGTTTTGGAGGGAGAGTGTGATTAAGAGGGGGTATAATTATGGGAAGCTAGATAATGCCCATATGTTGTTGACCAATTTTATCCAAACATTAATGGTAAGATCATTTTTTTATAATTTCTTGACATTAATATAAAAATGTTTCAAGTAATTCTTGGCACATATATTTAAATTAGAATCACTATCAACCAAAGCACAATTAATACTTATAAAAATCCATAATGATATGTAGATGCAAGTGCTCATTAATAACTAAGTCATGTAGAAGCTCTCCATCATCAAGTGAAAGATCAAGATTTGAACCCAATGGATGTAATCAAGGAAGTCACTATTTGTGAAGTATTAGATTGGACTTGTACCGTATCTAAAGTTTGGTTTCATTAACTCCTACAAAAGTGGTGTACACATGTGCCAAAGTGATATCTTCGCTTTATGTGTTTTGGAATTGGTGAAAAATGCCATATTCCTTTGATGTCTTAAGAGTAAACATTGGTGCTCGAGGAAGACGATGATTAAGAGGGGGTAAAATAGCAAGACTAGACAATCTTTTAACCCCTAGCCAAAGTTTTGTGGTCATGAAACACAAGCTTATGCTAATAAGGTATCTATTCCTAGGCCATCTATTAATGATGGTTACCCACTTTAGGCCATCTTTTGAACCCAGTGGATGTAATCAAGGAAGTCACTATTTGTGAAGTATTAGATTGGACTTGTACCTTATCTAAAGTTTGTGTTCATTAACTCCTTATACAAAGGTGGTGTACAGAGATGCCAAAGTGATATCTTAGCTTTATGTGTTTTGGAATTGGTGAAAAATATCATATTCCTTTGATGTCTTAAGAGTAAGCATTAGTGCTAGAGGAAGAGTGTGATTAAGAGATGGTAAAATAGCAAGATTAGACAGTCTTTTGACCCCTAGCCAACATTTTGTGGTCATGAAACACAAGCTTATGCTAATAAGGTATAATATTCTACTCCCAAGCTATCTATTAATGATGGTTACCCACTTTAAGATAATTTTATGAGTTAGTGTGGAATGTAGATTGACTTGAAGAGAATTCAAGGATACCTTTCAAAATAAATTTGAAGTCCCACAAGTAGAAATGTCATTAGTCATATGTACTAAAAATAAAGTGAGACAAGGATCAAAAGATGTGTTAATAGGAGCTCTAGAGAAGTCCAAACTATCTTGAACCCTACTAGGGGAAAAAAACTATACTATAAAATCATGTGCCAAAGCTATGAAAGCAAGATAGAATAAGCAAGATGAATCAAACCAATATAACAATTTATCCCTCCACGCCTAAATTCACTTATTAACAAGGAGTCATCATCTAGGCACTCATAATTAGCAAGCAAGAATGACTTGACATGTAATGAAATGTCACTAGAGCCATCAAAGTTGTCTTGCAATAAGTACTCACCAAGAGTACAAATATCATGTTATGCAGAATAAAGCAATGTCATAACTTACTAAAGAATCAATACGAGATGTTGAAGAAAAATCCTCATAAAGCACAACATCATGTAATGAAGCACAATGCAATGCATAAGTAAGAGATGGAAAGAAAAATCACAATGAGGCTCAACATCATCACAAATGGAAAACAAAAAATAGTTCACAAGAAGCCTTATCTCTTGGCTCCTCATATTATGCCACATTAAGAGAACATGAACCAAAGGACATGGAGATGGGGCTAGCATCACAAGGCACAACATCATGAGTAGCAAAAGGTGTTGTATCATCATCATATATCACACCATCATGAGAGTAGGGAAAACTATCAAAATAAATAAACATTATACAAAGGCATGGATGACTTCCTATGGCACCCCAAGACACAACCATAGAAATGATAAAGCAATAAAACAAAATAGAAGAGCATCCTAGTTGCTATTAGAAAGCATATAAGCACCATAAGGTATGCAAACCTAACAAGGAACCTAGGCAATAGATGAGAAAGGTGATTATCATAAATATCCAATCATTGCCTATGGTGTCATAATGGGAGACAAGAATGATCATCACTATAAAGGAACCCATAATATGTTTCAGATCTAATATAAAATTAGTAATATCATAAATGACCAATTTGAAATATAAAGAGTTTCTATATATCAAAACCCTAAGGTGGGTAGGGTAGGGATCAAAGATATTGCACAAGAAAGTCCAAACCTTAGTAGATAGATAAGGCTATAATAAAAACACATGGATAAAAACCCTAATCAAGTATGAAATGAATGTAGTAATAAAAAAAAATTCAAACTTCAATCAATAATATAAAGGTCAAAACCCTAAGGTGGTGCAAGAGCACCCAAATTCACCAAAACTGAAAAAAGAGAATCTAACTCTTTACATAAAACTCCTAGCATTAATTAATTAATCAACATTAAAAGAAAATATCCTAAGAACAAGAGATGGGATTGATAAACATGCTAAAACTAATGCATGAAATTTTCCATAATAAATGTAATTACTTCTCTTTGCCTAATGTAGAAAATGACTTTAACAAGTGTTCTGAAGTAATCCATCCATGTTACAAAATTTTAAAGCTTGTTAAACAAATGTATAAAAAAATTGCAAGACCTTTGTTCCACTTGCAAGTTCATGTATGCAACTACATAATCAACCTCACGAGTATAGATCTAAACCAAATTGTCAAATCTAATCTCTACATACAAACATGACCTTAGATAATTTTTAAGACTTAGCCTTGAAGTGCTTGGTTTATTGCTTCATTAAATGTATTTCTTGTGTTTTATAGTTTATATGTAGCAAATATAATTACTCCTTTGTATCAAACCATGTGAGGATGTCAAGTCAACAACTTTTCGAACAAGATTGCAAACATGAAACAATCGCAATGTATGCCTTAGAATGTTGATGCAATGCTAAATCACTATACAATTCTTTCTAAGCCCATGATGTTTGCTAAAAGATATTAAATACATGTGTTTGTTAGTTAATATAAATGAATGAGGGTTTCTTTCAATACAACACCCTAACTTGTAATTCAACTATTTTGCACTCCAAGTTAGCTCATAATGGTCGAGCAAAGAATCAGCGACTAGGCACAAATTTGAATTTTACTATGGATTTCTACGGGTGTGACTATGGATTTTATTCTAAGCAAATAAATGGATAAACTAAAGATCAAATCTTTAACCTAGAAATAAGAGCAAATGAAAACAAAAAATCAAGATCCAGTTATTTATCAACTTCCACATGAATATCATCATTTTTGCATGCTAGTCATTGCATTAAGAACAAATGGGTCAAAAACAAGAGGGAGAAAATGAAAGGCATGCAACTTTCACCATTAAAATTGTTAACCTATTAGCAATTGTCAATGGTGAAAGATGTGCTACCAATGTTCTTAAATGGCAATGAATTTAACAAGTTTAAACAAGTTACTCTATTTTTATCAAAATCTTAAACAAGATTTTTCAATAAGTAGAAAAAAATCCATTTAAAGGAGAGTCAATTTTATCCAAATTTGTTAATAGGTGATACAAAGAAATATTTAGTAGGCAAAGTTGTTTTGAATTTGAAAGCAACTTGATTGAGGCTGAAACATATTTGCAAGTAACTTGAAACATAGACGAAGGTTCACGTGAAAAAAATTTAGGCTCTAGTAATTTTTAGGATTTTTTCAATCGAATTTTTACTATAGCTTTTGAGACAATATTCGTTGCTTTTCTTATCATTCTATTAGGTTTATGATCAATGCTTTAGTATGGTGAGCTCTTGGCCGAGTTTTATGCATTTAAAACAATGTTGAAGACTTATCGCAAACATTTCAAATGAATTTGGGTAATAATAATCTTTTTGCATTGTCTATCTTATTCATCATTATCATCAGTGTGTTTGGACAATGCCAACTCCAAACTATTTTCCAATTTGTTTATATTACAACTTCTGGTTGTCAGTTTTTCTCAATGCTGCCATCTGTCATCTCTATTAAAGAATGCATTTCCAGATTGCATAGATCAATTGCTCATCACACCAACTTCAAATTGAATCAATAATTGCAAATTTCAAAAGGTTTGTGTAACCTCATTCAATTTGAAATTTTTTTGAGATCCTTAATTTATAACTGTTTATAAATATATTATTAGTACATTTTATAATGAAAACAGGCTTAGGAAACTGTTTACAATGGCCCTGCCAAATATTTGCAAACCTGAAAACGACCCTCATGGAAAAGCCTCTCAAATATTGGGGGAAATTTAGTTCAATCGATTATAGTTGTGCCGTGTGACTAGAATAGAGGACACTAATACATAAGAATTGAAACATTAAACTAGATATTTCATCACATACCATCTTACTAAAAAAATCAAGTTAATGTATATCTATTGTTATGTAAATATTGAGAATTTCACACTCATTTTCTTAATAACCGTCTTGTTTACTAGAGGTTAGGAACTTTGGCCTCTCACATTAAACGTACGAATTCAAATTTCCTGATGAAACAGCTTTAACAATTACTGTTGACAAAAGCAATAAATTGTAACGAACAAGCAACAAAGAAAGCTGCCAACAAAGAATGGTATTACCAAGCCAAGGTGACCTTGATGTTGGAATGGAATGGTACAATACCATTGACTTACACCCTTTTATTAAGGATGACGCAATGCATCAGAATTTTGTCTTATTTCAAAAGCTGTTAGATAGCTCTACAACTAGCATAGTGCAAAAAAATTAGTACATATTAGTAGTACCGCAGGCAAAAGGTTGTTTAACATATTCAATGATAAAACATGCAATGAAAACCACCAAACTGAACAAGAAACCAACTAATTACTTTCACATTTGAGATATTAACTGTAGACTGCCTAAGATTCAGGCCTGGGGTGCAGCAGTCACATACTAGCTTGGTGTAAGGAAGGCCCCTCAGTTCAAACCCCACAGGTAACCACTTCACACACAGGTTGTGGGAAAAATAAAAGGAAGCACTGAATCAGTGCAACACCCAGTAGTGAAGAATGGTAACCTTCACAAAAAAATAACATTGACTGGCTATATCTTACTAAGAGGAATATTTCACCGAGGTTAACATATAAATGATAGTAAATAAGTGTATTTTAAGTGTTGTGTGTAAACTACAAAGACACATAACCAAATGAAATGATGGGTGTGAGAAGTGTCAAATAAATAATACCCATGACATGAGAATTCATGGAATCGGACTTCAAACCCACGTATCTTCTTGATCTGTCTAAATCCATGCAGCACAATCATGCATGCAAAGTATCTTCCAACAGTATGGTGCAACAATGAAGGCATGTTCTTCTTACCGACACAAATGGTGCGACATGAATTAGTTACTAAACCCTGTCTTCCAATTAGATCATGCTGTAATGCCCCCCTTGTTTTAAATCTGTAGCTGAGTGGATTGGCAGAGTAGAGTACAAGTAGCGGTTAAGTCTTTAATTACTTCAAGTTTTGAGTTACAAATGTATGTTGCGTTTTTGGAATAAATGGGCTGAGTTTCTGTGTCTTCCAGTTGAGCAGCTACTGAGTCTTTCAGAGACTATCAGTTAACACCATTGATTGAGGGGTGGACTGAACAGTTAACTGCCACCAATTGAGGAGATTGCTAGTTACAACTGATTTAGGAGTGACTGCCACTGATGATGATCACAGGAAACAGGGACCATAGGAAACACTGTGAGGCAAAGAGAGGGCATCTTATAAAAATTGCAAACCAAAAAACTCAAATTCATTCACAGGAAAGTGATGCTGCTTTCAGCAGCTTTGGATGCTTGGAGGCAGAAATCTACAGGCATGTCAGTCACATCACCTTGGAAAAACAAGCCCTCAGGGGGGAGCAATTCATGGTACAAAATTTCCACAGGATCGGGCAGAAAATCATCAGAATTATCAGGGCAGCAGATTCGCAAGCTGAAGAACTTCATCAGGACCATCGAGGTGTTCAGTCACGCATACTAGGTGTGCCCAGTATGTATTAGTCTAGTAAATTTTCAATGTGTGTGTGTATGAACAAAAAAATAAAAAATAAAAAATTGTGTTGCTGCAATATTTCTAGGTTGGTTTTATTTTGTAAGAATTTAGTTTAGACTTTTACAGTGGTATCAGAGCTAAGACTCACCAGCCTGTGAAGGGTATTAAAGAAAAAGAAGAAAACAAACAAACAAAAACAGGAAAGATTAAAAATAAAAAATAAACTAATATCAGATATCTGTAAATTCTGTACCACGTTTGTGAGTGAGGGAAATCATATATCAGATTATGGAACAACAGAAGCAGAAAATGGCACACAAAGATCAAAAGCAAAAAAAATTCAAAGTGATGAAATCCTTAAAGGAGGCAGGCAACAGGTCATCAATCTCTTCATCCAAAGTATGCAGGGTACAGAAACCAAGGATACAAACCAATGCCACTACACCTCCAGGTAATGGTGCAGAAGGGGAATCTTCATCTTCAATAGCAAACCAAAACACCCCAAGGAAAATAGTTACGGGTTGAACAACCAAGAATCATGCTCTTGCAGAAAGAAGACATGTCATGAAGAAGATCTGGACAACCAGTAGAAGCAGAATTTGGATGCTCTTCATGCTGAATACAAGGCAAAAAGTGCTGAATTTCAAGCATACATTTCCTTTATGAATTCCTGCACATGGAAGTCAAAAACGAGAACCAAGAATCAAAGTAAACCAACCCCAAACATACCTTGCAAAGATTTGCAAAGTAGGTTGGGAAAGCTGACTATCTACTCGTTTGATGGATCCAACAAACCCTCAACCCAAGCTTGGATCCAAAAACTAAACTCTTCTCATTGAGGCATATGTACAAGGAGGAAGCAATTAGATTTGTGATGCTTCACCCAGCGGGGGTTGTACACGAGTAGTGGTACCATGATCCAGTCAGTCAAGAGCACAACGTTATCACCACCTATGAGGATTTTTGCAAGAGGTTGACTGATTGATTTGAGAGGCAAGACCCAGAGAAGCACTTTAGAGAGTTGGCACACCTGTGGCACCAAGGCTCAATGGATGCATACATGGCTGAATTCCACAGGGTAGCTGTGATGATATGTGATGTTTCAAAGAGATATTTGTTAAGTTACGGTTCGGGTTGGTTAGGGGACAAGTTCAATGCGAGGACCGATGCGGGAAATACGGGCAAAAAAATTTTTAGGGTTTGGAGTGCATATGGAATGCACGTGTATATATATATATATATAATATATATATATGTATTATATATACAAAAAATAAGAGAAATATAGAGAATTGTAAAACTAAATCATTTCATAGTATGATACTTGATCATTGATCAATGCCAAATGCCAAAGATAAATATTAAATGCCAATTGATAGTTGAAAAATATTTCAAATAAAATTACTGAATTACAAAATGTAGTTCATGAAACATTGAAACATGATTCAATGTTCATTGTTCAAGTGCTCATCAATCATCAAAAGGATTGTCAGAATCATCGTGACTTGGATTTTGAGCGGTTTGAACTTCAAAATCATCATCATTTGAACCCAAAGCGGATCCAACACCATGTGATATGTTATCAATATCACCCACATCATCCATAGTGGCTCTAGCAAGATCCTAAATGGTTGCATCCAAGTCAGTAGACTCGGGTGCTACATCCCAAAGCCTCGCTGCCCCCTGCTTGTATTGAGGATCCTTACGTGACAAAAGACGCAAATTGGAATGAATATACACTAAGTCTTCAGCTCTTTTTGCAGCCAACCGGTTACGCTTCACTGAGTGGATAAAGGAGTATGTACTCCAATTCCGTTCAAGAGAGCTTGCAACTTGGAGTGAAAACCAACAAAATTAAAATAAAAAATACAAGATAAATTCAAGAATGTTAAGTGTTAAATTTTACAATACAAGTGGCAAAAAAAAAACTTACTTGTGAGAGGATCTTGATTGCAAGAGGTTGGAGGTACATATAATCTTGACCATGGAGGTACCACCATGTAAGAGCATCCATTTTGTATTGGTCTCTAGCAACAGAAGAGGTATGATTTTTTGATTTTCCTGAGATAAACATTCCAAATTCTCTCAGACACTTGTATGCACTTCTGGATCACTGAACATTCTACTAAATGTCGTCTTATACCCATTAGCAACTTCAGAATCTCTATATGGCGGTATTCTCCCTGGGATAGAAAGTACTTCAGTGGTATAGTACCTCGGAGATAGGGCATATGCAAGGAGGTGCAATGGAGTTGTCATCTTGTTCCAACGATGAAGAACAATTGCTTCCACCCTTTTGTACAAGGTGTCTTCAGGATCATTCTCTCTTTTTTGTATTTCTATTTTTATTTTTTCCAACATTGTGTCCATGCTATCATAGACATCCCCCAAGCATGGTTCATCTGTATCAGCAAACCGAAGCATAGACATGATAGGTTCGGTGAACTCCAATACATAATTCACACGATCCCACCAATCGTCATGCAAGATCAATGCCTTGACCTTTTGGGCCCTCTCTGAATTTGATTGCTTCCATATACCCCATTGGTTGCTAATAACCATTTGACTCAATGCATCTTTCACCTTCACAAGTCGTCTCAAAACAATTGTGTGAGATGCAAACCGGGTCTCGACAACCTAAGAACATGTTAATAGTAAGTTAATAACACATTTAAAATATGTAAATAATGCAAAAAATTATTTTATTCAATTATGTAAAACATGACATAAATGATAAATGAAACTAAATAAATTAAATTTACCTTCAACAATTCCAATCTTGAAAAAGTTCTGAAAATTGCTTGTGACATATGGTGGTTTGCCACAAACATCTGGATCTCCTCAGACTCCTGGTATATTTCTTTCACCCACTCTATTTGGTTGCCAATTGCTTGCATCACCAAATTGAGGGAGTGTACGGTGCACGGTGTCCAAAAGATGTGCTCATATCTAGCCTCTACCAAAGCACCTGCAGCCCTGCAAACTTTTGCATTGTCCGTAATTACTTGGACAACATTTTCACTACCCACCATCTCTATGGAGTCAATGAGAATCTTGGAAATGAACACTGCATCTTTCACTTGCCCTTCACAGTCAACCGCCCTCAAAAACATTGCCCCCTTGGGGGACACTACAATAACATTAATCAATGGACGGTTTTTGCAATCTTTCCATCCATCGGAAACAATAGATACACCTGTTTCAACCCAAGAATCTCTAATTGGTTTTAGTTGGGCCTCTATAGATTTCTTCTCTTTTTGCAATAAGGTGGTATGCACCTTTTCATACCCAGGACTTGTGAAACTAGGAGGTGCACTATTTATTGCTGACACCATGTCCCACCAATATGGTGATCTCACCAAGTTGAATGGAAGACCATTGGCATAGAGGCAACGTGCAATTTTTTCTTCAGCAATATCTCTTGCCTCCATTTTAAATGCCTTCTCTAATGGACCTCTCTTGGGGGTGGTGGTTTCTGGTTCTTCATCTTCTTCTTCCGTAGAGGGTATAGACAAGAAGGGATGTCTAGAGGGCCTAACTATCTGAGTGGGTAATGTTGTTGTTTGTTTCTTTCCGGAACTATAACTACTTTGTTTTCCTCTTGCAACCAAATTGTTAGCATCTTCTTGTTCTTTTATAAATGTTGCTATTTGTACAACAGAAAACCCCTTCTTATCTGGGCCCTCACACATATTAATCCCTTTACCACCAGGGCCCCATAAAATGAAGTTTCACTCGGTAATAGGAGCTATTATATTGTGTATTGCAAAAATTACACTTCCAAACAAACCCCCCACCTCCAGGAATTTGTGAAATTCTTGTGGTATGACTCCATAAAGGAGATCCTTTATCAATTTTGAACTTTTGGCTTACCTCCCCACCCACTGAACTTTGACTACTGGCCATTGTTGCAATCTATAAAAAAAATGAAAAAAAAAAAAATATATTTGAAAAACTTCTTCACAAACTTGAAAAAATCCATCAAAAACTAAGAAACTTAAAAAAATTCATCAAAAGATTAAAGAATAGGGTTTAAATGCATACCTTAAACACTTAAATCTTCTTTGTAGAAGCTATTTTCCACTCCACGATCGATCTCCTTCGAATACAATCACCTCCCTTCAAAATGCTAAGATGGAGAGAAAATATGGAGAGAGCAAAATGAGAGGTAAAAATGAAATGTTTTAGTGTTGAAAGGCCTCATATTGGGTCGTTTTAGGGTTAAGAGGCAAAATAATAATAAAAAAATTGCTTTTTATTTGACTTTGGGCCCACTTTTTAAGTGTTGGGCCGTGGGTTCTCCCAAGTACGCCCGGGTACGTGGCTGGTACCCCCGGGTCCGCGCACCATTGGGCCAGGTTCACGCTGGGTACGCACCCTGTGCATACCCAGCACGTACCCACAGGCGAACCCATACCAGGTTCGTACCCGAACCGGGTTCGAGGCCTGTGGAGTGCGAACCACGCAGCTTATAGGATATTTGACATTCCTCTTTGTGAAGAGCTGAAAGAACCCCTCAGAGGCCTAGTTATGCACCTTGAACCAAATTCACTGCAAGCAACCATCAAAAGGAAATTGGCAGTAAATCCACCAAACCTAGCAAATCCTTCCTAGGGTCTACCTCAAAAGATGTGAGTACAAAAGCACTGCCACAACAACAGCATGGGATTTCGTATAAACTTTTTCCATAGAAATTTGGGGTTGCGCCCTCTCAATCAATGCGTCACCAAGAGACCATCTTTAAGAGACAACATTCAAGTGACATGACCAATAATAAGATGTGAAGGAAACAGTTATGCTTTATTTGTAAGGAGCTTTGGGACCCAGCACATAGCTGGTTGGGAAAGTGGCAAGTCCATTTGATTGAGGTGTACTCTAATGACAAGGGAGAATCCAAGTCATGCGTAAAGGCAGAGTGTGGAAGAGGATAGGGCATCACCAATAGGCATGGTAATAGGTAGTCTTCCATCATCAAAGGGAGGAAAGCGGCAAGCCACTATTACATCCTTGTCAAGAATACCGACGCATCAATTCTTTCAAGTGAAGGGAAAGATTGTAGGACAACAGATAGTGGCACTCATTGATGAGGGGGGTACCCATAACTTCATCAACCAAGGGGTGCTTGCTTATTTCACACTGAAGGCTTAAGAGTATTTTGGGTTTGAAGTGGCATTAGCAAATTGTTATTCATTGGCCTATAAGCATGTTGTCTACCATAGATGATATAAGATGGGCATACTATCCCCCATGATTTTTTTATGTAATTCCTTTTGCTGGAGCCCACATGGTTTTGGGCATCCACTAACTATATTCGTTTGGTGAGTTCACAAAAACTACCAAACAATAACACTCAGATTTGTGGACCAAAGACAAAGAAGACCATCAGAAATGTTACAGATTCACCATTACAATCGATTTCAGCTTACCGAATAGAGAGCCTTTTGAGACAAGGTTCGGTGAGTTGGATGAAAACCTGTTTCACCATTGAGGGCCTGCCACCAGGTACCCTAGATTCAGGGGAGGATGAATATTCTCCAAATATCTGAGTTTTGTTAGACAAATATGCTTCTGTGTTTGGGGACATGACTCTTGAAGCTAGGTACAAGACCTGTTATCATGACTCTGTCAAAATCCTCGTGCTTTGAAGGATGAGACAGAGCAAACTATACATGAGCTCTTGAGTTTGGTACACGTGAGGCCTAGCACAAGTCCATTTTCATCTTCAGTGGTACTGGTGAAGAAGAAAGATGGAACAATGAGGATGTGTATCAATTGCATGGCCTTGAGCAGGACAT
>VDFB02182916.1:0-17170 GCA_007258455.2 Sequoia sempervirens | reverse complement strand
CCCTATTTTTTTGTAGAAGGGTGACTATGCCCCCTCCTTGACTAAAATTTTTGGCTAACACTTTTCTTGTAGAAGGGCGACTATACCCCCTGGGCTGAAATTTATGTGCTAACACTTTTCTGCAGAAGGGCGACTATGCCCCCTGGCTCCAAAATTTCTGTGCTAACACTTTTCTGCAGAAGGGCGACTATGCCCCCTGGCTCCAAATTTTTTGTGCTAACACTTTTCCACAGAAGGGCGACTGCGCCCCTGATTTACCGCAGAAGGGCGACTGCGCCCCTGATTTACCGCAGAAGGGCGACTGCGCCCCTGATTTACTGCAGAAGGGCGATTGCGCCCCCTGGTCACCGTAAAGCAACACATTTCAGAAGGTAAAACTATCATTTTAGCTTTGGTTTTTGCTATTTTCAGGTACTAACCCCCCAACACTGTTTCTTGGAAGGATATTGGTGTTTTTGCTAACTTTTTGCAGCATATTCTTGTGAAGTCGATGAAGAAAGCGGGATAAAACATCTAACATTTGCTTGTAGGGCTATCCGTTCGCTCAGACTTTTTAAACTATCCTTGCTGTTTTCGTTAATCTAAGAACATAGTTTAATTAGGGGGAGTAATATCCATTGCTTGCTGTGTTTATTTTTTTGTGTTACCCGAAGGGGGCATTAGTTTGTTTTTGCTTTCCCCTTGCATTTCGTGTGAGTTTGGGGAGTAGTTGGAGACAATTGGTGTTTTCTTTGTAGTGGGACCTGCTTGGGGATTTCATCACCCCAAGGGACGATTCCAACCACGTGTACCGACAGGGTATACAAAGGGGGGAGAGCAAAAGCTGTACCCTAATCTAGTCATGTTGTAATTGGCAGAGCATCGAAGCTAGGGTGATACCTAGATAGACGTGAAGAGTTGGTCCGAGCCCTTCAGTATCTCGCTGGGGTTCCCGAATCATGTTTGTGATGGGCTGGTGTTCATAGTTGTGCCTCATGTACCGAGAGTATATCGAGGACTCCCTAGACACCTTGTGCATCTTAGATTAAGACCTCTTTGGCCATACCCTTAACACTAATCATAGGATTGTATTTGCTGGAGAGTGTTTTCTTGTGAGAAACCAGTAAAATTTTGACAAATTGGCCTTATTATTGTCATTTTAAAGTCCTTGCCATAGTCATTTTCATCAAACCAAGTCTCTGATTTACCGCAGAGGGGTGACTGCGCCCTTGTTTTACTGCGGAAGGGCGACTGCGCCCCTGATTTTTTGTAGAAGGGCGACTGCGCCTCTGATTTTCTGCAGAAGGGCGACTGCACCCCTGATTTACTGCAGAGGGGTGAATTGGCCCTCTTGAACACCCGAAATCACCCTGTTTGGATCCATTTAGACTCTAAACCATCATTTAATCATCCCCAACTGCTATCTCATCATCCCAAGCCTCCGTTTTGTCCTCCTAAAACTCCAAAAATGTCCATTTGATTGTTTTAAACCTCCATCTTATCATTCCAAACCTTCGTTTAACCGTTCTAAATCCCCATTCATTCTCCACAAATTTCCACAACCCATTCACTCATTTTGAATTTTCCCCATAATCCATTCGAAAGCCTATATCATCACCTAGTGAACATCAAAGTTTTACCATTTACGTCACCAAACCCGTATCTCATAAACACCACCCATAATCAAACCGCCTTAACCTTGTGTTACAAAGTGGTTAGCCAAATTGACCTCAGCACTTGAATTTGATTATTAGTCTTTAACTTCGACCCCAAATCAATTTACGTCCATCTTGAGGTAAATTCGGTGTCGTAAGTTATCATCCTCGGCCCAAATCAATCCATTTCTATCTTGAGGTGGATTCGGTGTCGTGATCATCCACTTAATCAATCAATACGCTAGGTTACTAAAGGTAACTTTCTTTGATTAAACTTAGGGGCTCTCAAATCTTTCATCATCCAATCATACCCATCTAATCATCCAAATCTATCAAACCCAATCATTTAGTCAAATCATCCAATTACCTAATCAATCAAATCACATTCGTTCAATCACCACAATCCTATCCAATTCAATCTATCCAATCAAAATCCAATCTGATCTATCCAATCAAAATCCAATCCGATCTATCCAATCAAAATCCCATCCAATCAAAGTCCAATCCAATCCAATCTATCCACACAAGATATGATCTAAATCCAAACCCCCCTCTCATCTCATCAAAATCAGATCTCATCCAATCACAATCGAATCATTCATCAAAGGCATCTTTATAATCCACCCATAGCACACTTGCATGCCCATTCAAACTAGGTCACAAGTTAAGAAACAAATGGCACAACAACAAGGTCAAAATTCCCAAGTGAATATGTCTCAAGACCCTAATAACAATACAAATCCCACCAATGGTACAAATATTGCTCAATATCCTAACAACATCCCCCAAGATCCTCATAATGGTACTTCATCGCACTCCAACACTGAAAGTCAGAACAACTCACCACATGGTGAAGAGAGTATGGCTAATCAACCCGAACTCACGCTTGAGGAACATTTTAGTAATCCTGCTAATGCACAAATGACTAACCATCTATTTGAAAAGCATGGGGAGGAAATTTTGGCCCACCTAATCGAGAAGGGTGTCAAAACTCCCTTAGGTGTTGACTTATCTAAATATAGGGGCTCCACATCTAATGTACCCCAACATTCACAAAATGCACTGGAGAGTTCATACATCCCCAATGTTCCTCTAGTTGAGGGGTGGCATCAACTTGAATTTGAAAATGATGTTCTTTATCATGTTAACCACCCCCCACATGCTCCAATCTTAGTTATGAGGAATCCTCAAGTGCTTGATCCCAATAGTCCTCTCGTCTATGGTATTCCACAAAATGTTCCACAACCTGTGCCACTAACGCTAACAGTAGCACCTCTTTTGAATCAACCTACTATCAACATTGGGGGGGCCCCCTTTACCGCATTGCTTCCCCCTCCCGGGGCTGTAAATCCACCATCACTTTCATATGCATCTCAACAACTTCATCAATCCAATATTCCGCCTCAATTACCTCTACAAGGCACATCACAACTGAATGTTCTAGGTAGTACCCCACAACCTCCTTTACATAAAACCTCGACCTTATCTCAACCACCTCATCAGCATCAACCCCTCCATAATGCTTTGGTTTCTTCTCAACAACCACCATACCAATTGCAAGGAAATCCATCCCGACCTGTCACTCATACCATATCCCCATTCCTCGCATCCATCTTACGTCCGCAAACTCAACCACAACACAACACCCCAGCTCGGCCCACACAACAGTTGACATCACAACAACCCCCTCAGCACTATTACTATCATAATCAGCAACAATTTCATCAACAAATACCTTATGTGGCCTCCCAACAATCACAATAGTACTCTCAACACCCACAAATCAATCTGCAACATCCCATCCAAGCTCCTCAGCAGCCTATCTCATGCTTCTATCAAAAAAATCCTTACTATACCCCGCAACAGCAGCCCCCGTACCAACAAAATCCCCTGGCTTATCAACAAGGCATGTCATCATCCAAATATCAAAATTCATACTTAAATAATCCGATGCTCTCTCAGCAAGATCCTTTATCATCCTATCATCAATATCCCCCCAACCCGCCACCGGTCCACTCAAATCTATTGGAAATCAAAGCCGCTTTGAAAGACCTTCAAGTTGGGGCTGGTAAACAATTGTTCAAATTTGAAGACATATGCCCATATCCATTTGATCCCTCCATCTCATTAATCTCATTTCCTAAACATTTTGAAATACTAAAGTCTGACAAATACAAGGGAAACAAAGACCCTAAGGCTCACTTGTAGGAATTTTACTCCTAGTGTCAAGAGGTCATGCACAATGACAACTATCTCTTGCACCTATTCCCACGAAGCCTGAAAAGCCACGCCCTAGATTGGTTCATGACCCTCAAAAAAGGATCCATAAAAACTTTTGCAGACCTGTCAGAAAAATTTGTATCCTACTTCTCTTTCAATTTGGAGAAGGAAACAAACACCTTAGATCTCCTCAAAGAGAAACAACGTGAGGGGGAAACCTTTACTAGCTACCTCCAAAGGTGGCATGCATTAGCAAGCCGAATGAAGACCCCTTTGAAAGAAAAAGACATGCTCACTCTTTTCATGGAAAACTCTCATCCCGACATGGCCCATAATTTTAGGTTACATTGTGTCACCACTTTCACAGAGATAGTAGAAAAGGGACCCATCCTTGAACGTGCCCTTGTTGCCAAGGGACACATCAAAATACATAGTCATGACAAAGAGAGGTCATTTGGGGATAAACCACGATTCTGGAACAAGAACATGAATGTAGTGAATGACGGTGTGACAGACACTAAACACGTCCAAGTGGCTAATACATCCCAAAAACAACAACCGTCTATACCTAACGCCATCTCTATACCATCACCTTCCTCAATAGTCAAACCAGAACAATCAGGGGAACACCAAACATTAGTATGCTCAATTAGGAGAACCTCTGAGTGTTGTCTTTAATAAGTTGTTGCAAATCAACTATCCCATCACGTACCCTATCACCAAGCCATTTGACGAGTCCAAACCCAAGCCCGCATGGTTTAAGGAAAATGAGTATTGTGAGTTCCATAAAATCAAAGGACACTCTTTTAATAAGTGTCAGGGTTTGAAAAACTACGTCCACGATCTCATTGATTGAGGTGATATCAAATTTGACCCCAGTCAAGCTTCGTCATCCCATGCTCAATTGCAAATATATCAAAATGCCTTTCCAAACCATAATCAAGGCCCAAGCACATCTAGCAGTAATCCCCAAGAAAACAACTCAAATAATGTGAGCTATAAGAATGTACCCCTCAATTATGAGGGTGTCATTCATTACATTGAGCAGGTAGAACCCCGCATATCCATAATACATGTTAAAGCCAAAGACCCTCAATGTGCTGTTACTACACGACGAGCCCGCATCACTGTCTCTGTAGCCTCTACACCCGCCCAATCAACTCCTGTAAGCTCTCAGTACAACATCCTTGATCACTTAGAAAAGACCCCTCCTCATATCTCCATTTTGGATTTGCTTAAGTCTTCCCCTGTACATCAAGAAATCCTCAACAGAGCCCTGTAGGAAACCCATGTGCCTAATGACATCGAACCCACACAATTCCAAGCTTGGTGGGACACTTGGCTTTATCTCATCAACTCTATTTCAGCCAAAATGACATGCCGAATATCGATATCAATCATAATCGCCCCTTGCATATCAAAGTCGTGGTTGCCCGCCATAAAATAAAAAAGGGTCTTGGTAAATAATGGCTCTGCCCTCAATTTGTGTACTATGAAATTCATAAAATAGGTGGGGTATACTCAAGTGGATTTAAGTAATCAAATCATCACAATCAAAGCCTATGATAATGCAGAAAGGAATTCAAAGGGAATTATTAGTCTTCCTATCCAAGTGAGACCTGTGCTTCAATACACTACTTGTCATGTCCTTGATCTAGACTTGCCATATAATCTCCTCCTTGGCCGCCCATGGCTCCATGCTATGCAATATGTCCCCTCCACGTACCATCAATGCCTAAAATTCCCCATCAATGGACAAGAAGTCACCATCTATGCTGACCCCCAACCATTTGAATATTGCTGCACTTTAGAAGCGTCCTTCCCCCATTTACATTATTGTCCTGGGGTTGAAATGGGGGCATCTCAGTCAACATCTACTAATCCTCCCTCCATCACGATGACCACTCCATCTCCGACCACTAATCCTACGGTCACGAAAGTCCAGATCATCGACAAAGGGTGTGGTGAATACAAAATGCATACTACTCTCCATGTAGCAACCATGCCACCGTCACCACACGAGTATGGCCAACCTTCACACGCTACTCCAAAGGAAGACAAGACTGTCACCTTCAGTGGTAAGAACATCCCTACCACCACTTTCAGATCCCCCAGTGTCAAAATAGATGCACCAGAAGAGGATATAAGCCAATGGGTCTACCGAGAAGAACCTCAACCGGATCCTCCTCTAAAGAAATATTTTCAGGAAGCATATCCATGGTCAGCTAATTTTGTAGAAAAGTACAACTACCAAGGAAGGGGCCTAGGTAAAGAAGAACAAGGTCGGTTGCAACCTATTGATACATCAAAGCTGCTGAAGAACATAGGCATCAGATACGATAAAAAATAGAAAGGCCCTGCAACATCGTCTAATACCTCCAATAGTGTCTCCGTGGACAATGGCTCATTGGAAGATATACTCGAGGAAGAATCCATCATACATGCATACGATGATGTCGATCACACCGACCTATCATCCATGTTTGAATGCCTATCTGTCTACACCATTAGCCTATCCCTTTGCCACCCCAAGCTCATTGATTGGGACCTAAGTAATAGCGCACCTGTCAATATGTCTGTGGATACATATGTCAATCTCATGGGATTGGGGGAGGGTGAACACTCCAGTTGCAAAAATAAGAATAAGGAAAATAAAAAAATGGTCATCTAGTGAAAACCTCCCTGAGGCACTTCCTGACCTTGAAAAAGTAAAAATAAAGGACGCATTTGATGGTGAAAACCTCGAGGAGGTGCTAGAAGATGGAGATGTTCATCTTCCCCTTGTAGAAACTTAGTTATCTGCTCGATCATCTATTCTAATCAAAGAGACCCAAGAAGTTAATCTGGGTACTACTGAAAATCCTAAGATCACCTGTGTAGCTAAGTCACTCTTAGAGCAAGAGTATCCAGTCATTGTGCAACTAGTCCAAGAGGGAATCATTAACTTTGCTTGGTCATATTCAGACATGTCGTGCTTAGACCCCACCTTAGTGGTTCATCATCTAGACATTCACCCCGACGCCAAGCCTGTAAAACAGAAGCTCCACAAGATGCATCCACAATTCGCATTATTAGTCAAGAAGGAATTGGAGAAGTTACTAGTTGCAGGTTTTATCAGACCAATTGACTACTCTGAGTGAATCTCCAATATAGTACTAGTTTCCAAACCAAATGGTGACATCCAGATTTGTATAGACTTTAGAGATCTCAATAAGGCTTGCCCAAAAGATGACTTCCCTCTGCCTAACATTGACATGTTGGTCGACCTCACAACAGGACATGAGATGCTACCCCTTATAGATGGATTCTCTGGTTATAACCAGATTCGAATTGCACCATAGGACCAACACAAGACTGCTTTCACAACACCTTGGGGTACTTTCTGTTACAATGTATGCCCTTTGGTCTCAAAAATGCAAGGGCAACATATCAGAGGGCAATGACGGTCATCTTCCATGACCTTATCCATATCATCATGGAGGATTCTTTTGATGACTTCTTAGGGAAATCTACAACACGAGCGGAACATCCTACCATCCTAAAGAAGATCTTTGAATGGTTAGAACATTACAAGTTGCGGCTAAATCCAAAAAAGTGCATCTTCGGGGTTACGTCAAGAAAATTGTTTGGTTTTATAGTCTTCTGAAGGGGTATTGAAGTTGATCTCGCCAAGGTAAAGGCTATTCTGGACATGCCACCTCCATGCAACCTGAAGTAGTTGAGAAGCCTCCAGGGGAAGATGTAATCCATTTGTCGATTCATAGCCCAGCTAGTGGATAAGTGTCATCCATTCACTCATCTTTTGAAGAAAGATTCCACCTTCTGATGGAACCAGCAGTGTCAGATGGGTTTTGATAAAATTAAGGAATATTTAGCTCATCCACCAATCTTGATGCCACCTATTCTAGGAAAACCCCTCTTGCTTTACATCTCTACCACTTCAGTCATGCTGGGGGCATTGTTGGCACAACATGATGAGCCATTCAAAGAGAGGGAAATCTACTACATCAGTCGAACATTGGTCGGCTATGAGTTAAACTACTCCCCCATGGAAAAGGCCTGCCTTGCACTAGTCTCCAGCACACAAAAACTCCGTCATTACATGCTTAGCCATCCAGTCAAATTAATCTCTAAAATTGATCCCTTGAAGTATTTGTTATCTGGAACCACTTTGACTGGCCGCATGGCCAAATGGGTCATGCTCCTAAGCGAATTTGACATAGAGTATGTAGAGCAAAAAGCCATAAAAGGATAGGTCATAGCTGATCAATTGGCTGAGGCACCATTAGTAGATGCCTACCCGCTAGACACTGAATTCCCAGATGAAGAAGTCTACACAGTTACAAAAGCACCAGCTTGGACGCTATATTTTGATGGCTCATACACTCATAATGGATCTGGAGCACAAATTTTATTAATTACCCCTCAAGGAGACTACATCCCAAAATCATTCAGGATAGCATTCCCATGTACCAACAACATCATAGAGTATGAAGCCCTCCTCACCGGTCTCTGAATTGCAAAACAGTGGCATATAACTCACCTGAAAGTCTTTGGTGATTCGTTATTAGTCATCAAGCAAGTTAATGACAAATTCCTCACAAAGGATGATAAGTTGTTACCCTATAAGTGCATGGTGGATGATTTCAAGAAATATTTCACCTTCATACAATTTGACCAAATTCCTTGGGTACATAATAAAGCAGCATATGCAATGGCCACTATCAGTTCCCTGATTGACATGCCTAAAGACTAGACATAATGTGAGTTTCTTGTTGAACAACTTTTAATCCCTGCATATGATGTTCCTGAGACTGATATGGTGTGTGCTATCGTAGGTCCCGCCTCCCCTTGGTACCAGGACATATATAACTATCTCCATGATAATATCATACCCCCAGAACTTGCACACAATCAACACAAATACTTTGTTCATTGCTCTTCCCGATACATCATTGTCGGTGATACGCTTTATCATCACGGGTATGATGGAATCCTCCTTAGGTGTCTGAATGAGACCGAAGCCCGCATGACACTAACAGAGGTACATGGTGGTGTTTGTGGGGCTCACACAAATGATATGGCTCTAGCCAAAAAGAATTCTCTGAGTAGGGTATTACTGGCCTACACTAGAGCATGATGCTTGTGAATTTGTGAAGAAGTGTCTTCCATGCCAACAACATGCAGATTTGATTCATGCTCCAGCACAAGATCTTTAGCCTCTCCTAACACCATGGCCCTTCTCTCAATGGGGTTTTGACTTTATTGGCAAGATTTACCCACCATCATCCGACAGACATACATTCATAATCACTGCCACTGAATACTTCACTAAGTGGGTGGAAGCCATGCCGCTTTCACAGATAACTGGTATTCAGATCTCAAAGTTCATCTTGTACCATATTCTCTGCAGATATGGTATCCCATCCACTATCCTTTCTGATAATGGAAAACCCTTTAAAAACCAAGACATGAAACACCTTTGTGACACCTTTCACATCCAACATCATTGGTCGATGCCTTATTATCCCTAGGGTAATGGTCAGACAGAAGCAACCAACAAGACCCTCATCCACATTCTTAAAAAGGTTGTCAATAACACTGGTCGAGATTGGCATCTCCACATCCATCCTACCCTCTGGGCATATCGCACCTCCATCCGTACCCCTATAGGGGCCACTCCCTACTCTCTAGTCTATGGTACCGAAGCCATCTTGCCAATTGAAGTTGAGATCCCATCACTAAGAATTTTCTTAAAAAAACTTATCAGTGAGGAGGATGCTCGTGTTGCACGACTTGGACAACTGGAGCTGCTTGATGAAAAAAGGATCAAAGCCTATGATCACCTCCAAGCATATCAAAATTTCCTCAAGTGCCACTACAACAAGAAGGTTCACCCTCGATAGTTTTAGGTAGGTGATCTTGTCCTCAAAGAGAATCAATGTACTCAGCAAGACCAAAACAAGAAAGGAAAATTTGAGCCAAATTGGTTGGGGCTTTATATCATAGCCGCCAAATATGGATCTGGGGCATACAGGTTGACTACCCTTGAAGGAGAGCCCCTTGATGAACCCATCAACATAATACATCTGAAGAAGTTCTATGCCTAAGTTCGCTTGGTAACCCCACCTATCAAAAAATTAAAAAAAAAATAAAAAATAAAAAATAAAAAAATAAAAAAATAAAAAAATAAAAAAATAAAAATAAAAAAAATAAAAAAAAAATTCATCCTATGGTGAAAACCACTCTTTGGTGGCACCTCAGATAAGTATGGATGGTGAAAACCTGGTAGCAGGCATCATTCGTAGAGGGCCTAATCATTATCTACCTAGTGTCTTAATTATTTTATGCTTTCATTTGCGCTATCGTCCTCACCATCCCATTCTTGGTCGTTTGCTATAGTTTGATTGAGCATTGGACGAATTGTCTAGACTGTTCCCCCCATCCTGAGCTTTTCAATGTACACTCTGAGCTTATGTCATTCATCTCCTCGTCGGTCGGTCTGTGTCATCACATAGGATCATCCATCGTATCAGTCTCCATCTAGATCTCATCTTGTCGTGTCTCTAGTTGAATTACGTTGCCCCTGTGTTGTCACATAGGAAAGGCTGATCATTTGATCTGCCCCCAGGGTATTCTGACCATCACGTCTTGATCACCCATGATTCACCTTCATCATCATCTTTCTACTTTATCCATGGTCTTTTCATGAACTACGAAGGCTCTGCACTTTCACGTAGGCAAGGCTAATCTCTGATCGGCCCCCGAGCCCCTAGGTCTGTAGGATGTGTCAGTCTGTTCCCCATCTGGCTCGTTATTCTCAAATAAAATCCTAATATTATCAAAAGATTTGGTTAATGGAAAGAATCTGGCATCAAACTAGGTCATTCTAGTTTAGTATCCATCATCAGTCTCAACATGATGCATCCTTCCTAGCAGACCTCATCGATCCTATCCATCACCCTGATCCTATGGCAAAGGACGTTTTGATTTTAATTGTGATCTTTTGATGTTTTGGAATTTATTTGTCATTTGAACTCACTATCAACACTTGTCATGGTCACCTTGATCCATCATATCATGGTGTGCTTTGACTAGTCGACATATGGGTTCATCTTGATCTTTTCTTTGTTGCTGCCTCTTCAGTTGTCCCACGTAGTACCCACCAAGATCCCTGAGGTCTTGTGTTACGCTGGGGCATCCTTGTGTGTTTTTGGTTATCCCAATTCCTGGCCCGACCAAGGTCATCATGACCTTGGGGTGTTGGGGTAGCCCCCTTTTGCTTGTTGTGATTGTTTCATGCATTGGATGCCTACTGGCCCTGGTCTTATATATTAGGGTATCTGGTATCTTATATTATAACAAATATCAATGCTCCAAAGATGGCAACTCATATTAGGATTGCATTTCATCATCTGTTGCATTGCATTCACCCTACGATTCTGGTTGTGCAAATACTTTATCCCACTCTTTCCCATTCTTCTCAGGATACTAATAATTTTTTATAGATGCCAAATGACACCCATTTTCACAATCACTACATACCCACCTTCCATTATCATGTCAGTTCTTATTGGCACTTATGGCCATGTGTTATTTCCTCTAAAATTACAAGAGCATTATTGCATATTAGTCATTCTATTAACTACACATACATCGCCACCTGCATCACAATGTGTTAGAACCACACATACATTGCCACCTACATCACAAAGTGTTAGACTCATAATACATCACATCCTGCATATATAAAATGTTCATACAAAATCCATCATCTACATATACATAGATGCAACATGGGTACACATCATATCACCATGCGTATATCTGCATTAATAAAATCATCCATATTCCACAAATACATACACCCAATCATCCAAATAAGTATCTAATATCATAAACATGTGCATAAATAAACCAAAATATCCATCCACATAAGCAAAAAATATCATATACACATGCATACAATCACCCATCACAAAAGGAAACATACTACATAGTGTCAATAAGAACTGTCCCATGTCATAATCAAGGTAATATAATGTGTGTCACATGTCCATCATACATCAAAATCTATCATTTATCCATCACATAATAAACTAGAAAATCTAGAGATATAGAACATCTCTGATCTGTGTCAATAAATCCTACATGCTCCACCCTACATCTATCAAAAACTCAGTAACCTGTCACCTCCCAAATGAGCTACCCACATCTGATCTCTGTGGTAAATCCGGTACTGATCTCCTGCCTGGTGTAACACCCGGTGAATCACTGTAACCTCGAGTCTGTGTCCCCAGCGACTGAGATGGCGCTGACATCTAGGGTGTCTATCAGGTATACTGAAATATCTGCTGGGTCAGGTCTGGAACTGCATGGTAGTACACAGCCATCCAAAATCCTTCCTCTCTCACATTCTCCTCTCGCTTCGCAACCTGAACCTGAGTGAAATTCCTCTCCTAATGATACCTATCCCGATCCCTCATAATCACTCTCCTCTCCTGCTCCCAGGCCTCCTGGGATAGGCATAACTGCACCATCTCCGCTTGAATCTAATCTCTCATCTCCTCGATAGCCACTACCCTAGCTACTGCTGCATCCCTCTCCCCCTGTAATCCATGTGTATCTGTCCCTATCACATCACTGACCTACATCGAATGCCACTGTGCCACTGCTGCATCTCGCTCTCCCTGCAGTGTCTACATCTGTATCTCTGCAACATCTCTCTCCCTCTGAGCGGCCTACCACTAAGCCACTGTTGCATCCCACTCTCCCTACAGCGTCTGCATCTGAATCTATGCCTCTGCCAACTCTCTCTCATCCTGCAACACCTGAATTTGTGCCTGCGCCGTGTCCCTCTCTGCCTCCACCACCTGTACCTGTGCCTGCGCTACATCCCTATCCGCCTGCATAATATGAACCTGCTCCCTCGCCTGTCTCTCTCTCTCTCTCCTGCATCACCCCCATCTCTCCCACCGTCTACTCTAACTAATACACTTTGTCCCGTAGCTCATCTCGCTCTTGTTAGAGATCACCTCCCTGCTACCCACTATCTACTGACACATGATCGATCATCCTCTCTACCTCCCTAGCCTACAATATAACAGTCTCTGCCTGTAGTCTATCATGATCCCAACTGACAGCAACCAACTCATCTCGTATCCCCTGTATGATAGCCTACAGTCTCTCTCTCTCCCTCCCCATCACCTCCACCTTTGCGGATAAGAGGTCCACCATAAATCCATAATCCCTTTGATCTACTACCGGTACTCTAGATAGCTCGACTCGGCGTCTGGTCACCTCTGCCTCTGATACCCTCAACCTCTGATCTATACTCTGAAGCCTCCCCACACTGTATCTCGGCTGAATAATCAGATCTTCTAAGGTAATGATAGGAACCACTGCCAATGGCTGTGTATCCCAAATATCCATATCTGACACATCTCCATCTATCTCCATAGCATCATCACCTAAAACTGCTATCCCCACACCACTTGCATATCCCCTTGGTACTCTCACATTCTTCCATGGTGGCCTCCTTGCAGAAGAAAAACACAGTGCATTTACCACCCACCATCCCCCACCTAATAATGGACTCACATCATGTTTTTAGAATAACACAAATCCTATCATGGATCACATGCTCAAGAAAATGAACTATCAAGGAAAAGGTCTAGGCCTTCATGAGCAAGGTATTTTGGAGCCCATCCAAGTCAAAGAACAAGTCTGCATGCAAAGTCTTGGACCTATTTCCCAAGACTCACAATCTAAAGATGTTGGTACAACCTCTAGATGTCCTCAATGAGCCTTTTCCACAAGAAATGTTGGCTCTTCCCATCGCTCCACCAAATCATATGTTGCCATCCCTCCTCCTCTATCGTATCGCCTCAAAACAACCATCCATATTCCTCCTTCATCTTCTCCATCCATTTTGGGTCCTTACATCCCTCCATCCACCATCTCCCATCGTTCATCTACTCCATCAATCTTTGGTTCTTATGTCCCTCCACCCACTTTGTCTGCTTTGGGTCCGTATATCCCAAGATCACCTCCTCCATCTCATCCTTTCATCCATCCAACACCTATTCATATCATCCATCATAAACATCCCTCTCAAAGTTCCCCTAATCAGGATCAACAAAGGCACATACCTACACATTCTCCCTCTACACGTAATCCTCATAAATCTACCTCCATCGCTCCACATCATCCATCTCCTGGCACCCATCCCATTGCTACTAAAAGCACTTTGGATGCTAAAGTAAAAATACATAAATCCAAACATCCATATGAATCTAAAGCTCCCCATGTTCCCTCTAAAAGACGTGGTGAAGAGAAGAAAAATCTAAATCCAAATAATATCCGTAGGCCACAAAGGCCCACCAAAGAAAAGATCAAAACCATGTGGATCCAAAAGAAAAAAGATGCAATGCCATCAACTAAAAAATCTATAAGAACATCCAAATTTTCTAATCTAAAAGCTACTCATACGCCCCTTTCATCTCCTAAGTCTGTTTTGGGTCCTTATGTCCCAAAATTCACTATCCCATCTCCTCCATTATTCTCGCATTCTCCATCCATTCATCCTCTTATCTTTTCACATCTACCACAACATGTGCTAGTGCTGGTCTTGAACACATCTCCCCATCATATATCCACCCCATCATTACATCCATACACTTTCCAACATCCCACCCATTATCCCACATATCTCCCCTCTCAAATCCCTCTAATTCATACACATGCATAATCCACTTATCCTAATAATGTTGTACCAACATCCAACAGTTGGTTCGAACAAGGGCTCTTAATGCCTCATATAGAACTTGATATTTGAGTTCTTCATCCATATCCTTATCGCATGTCTTCTAAATCCACTTATTCGCCTCCTTATCCTTATTCATTTCCTTTCACGTGCTATCCAAAAAGTCAAAAAATCCACAAAATCTAAAAACAACCAAAAAAGTCAAAAAAAAGTCAAAAAATCCAAAAAACAACCAAAAAGTAAAAAAAAAGTCAAAAAATCCAAAAAAAAAGTAAAAAAAAAAATCAAAAAAATAAAATAGTAAAGAAATAATTCGTCCAATGGTGAAAACTTGGCAAACAAGCACCTTAGATAAATACCATGATGAAAACCTGGCAAACAGGCGTCATGCATAAATCCCCATTTGCACTTGGGGGCAATTTCCTAATATGCATTCCCTCCATCTGCTATGCTTCTAGCTATGCACCCGTCTTCCTGTTATCCGTCCTCTTCATAAATCCCCTCCATCCCACCTATCTTCCGCATCCTACCATCATATCTCATTTATCTCCCATCCCTCCATCCTTCTTGTGATCTTGATCAAAACAGGGGCACCTATCTATACATGCTTTGGCCACCTCTTGGTATGCATTCCCTTCATCCATGCTCTATTGTATTCCTTGGTCACCCATCCTATCCTCCTCTAGTTATCTCCTTTTCCCATCCACTCATCTTCCATCTGTCATTCCTCATTATATATGACATATCTAGAGTGGAGGCATCTGCTTTCTTTGTGATATAGTCCTTGGAGACATCATCTTTCATAACATCCCTTCATCTCCCTATCCATCTATCACAACATCCCTTCCATCTCCCCATCCTTATCTTTGTATCCATCTATCCTAGCATCCCTTTCATCTCCCAATCCTTATATCCCTATCCATCTATCACAACATCCCTTCCATCTCCCCATCCTTATCTTCATATCCATCTATACTAGCATCCCTTTCATCTCCCAATCCTTATATTCCTATCCATCCAAAAAAATCCCTCCCATCTCCCATCCCTATATCTCTATCCATTCTTCCATCTTTATCCTCATCCCATCTCACAATCCCTTGTCATTGGTATCTAGCTATAGGCCTCCCTCCATGCAACCCAATGCCATTTATCTAATCATCATCCCTCATGATTCTCTTGCACATCTTTCCAATCCCCTATCACTTTTCATCACTCATCTATCTATCATATCATATCATCCTCCCAAGTCATTTTAATGATTTGGATAACTATCCCATCCCTGAGCTTTGTGTAAGTCCCCATCCTCCGAATCCAACAAGTCTATCCTATCTTGTCGTATCGGTCCCATCTTTTTATCCACTTATCCTATCATCTTATCGTCCTTTATCCATCATTTTCCTTTGGCCTTTGGTCAAACTACATTGCCCCTGCACTTTCACGTAGGCAAGGTCGATCACTTGATCTACCCTCGGGTCTCCTCTATCGTCTAGCATAAGTCTTTCTGCTCTATCCATCCACTCCTTTATCGTCTATCATTAGTCTTTGCTTTTGTCTCTCTAGTCCTTGTCATTTGTCATCAGTATTCATCGTCCTCTTTCTACTTTTATCCACGGTCAATCGATAACCTTTTATCAAACTATGAGGGCTCTGTGCTTTTACATAGGCAAGACTAATCTTTGATTGGCCCCCGAGCCCCTAGGTCTTTAGGGTGTGTCAGTATCATGTCTTGTCTTGCTTGTGTCATGTCATCAAGCTATGCCCTTATCTAGCCAGTTCTTCACAAATGAGACCCACTTGTATCATGAGATCCAATCGATTTTGAACATCCCGCGTCATAATGATCTTTTAGTTTAGTATCCATCATCTTTGGTCTCAACAGGATGCATCCTTCCTGACAGACCTCATCAATCCCATACATCCCCTTGATCCTATGGCAAAGGACATTTGAAATTGATTGTGATCTTTTGATACTTTTGGATTTTGTTAATCATTTGAGCTCTCTATCATCACTTGTCAAGGCTGCCATAATCCATCATATTATGGTGTGTTTTGATTGGTCAACACAGGGGCATATCTTGATCTTTTTATGTCTATTTTTTTTGTCTTCTTGGTTGTCCCACGTAGTACCCACCAAGATCCCCAAGGTCTTGTGTTATGTTGGGGCATCTTTTTGTGCTTGTGGTTATCTTAATACCTGGCCCGAATAAGGTATTTGTGACTTTGTGGTGTTGGGATAGTCTTCTTGTCTATTGTGTTTATTTCATGCATTAGACACTAATACGCCTTGGTTCCACATACCCTGGCACTTGGTGTCTTATGCTATAGCAAAAATTAGTGCTTCGAAGATGGAAAATTGCATTAGGATTGCATTTCATTTTCCATTCTATCGTCTTTCATGTATCCCCCATCCTCTCATCTATCAAAATCCCCCCATCCATTCCTCCTTCATCCTCATCTCACATCTCTATCCAATCCCCATCCACTCCATTTAGCCCAAATCACCTAATCATATCCTTGGTCTTGTTCCCACTCTTGTTACCAGCCTTGATCC
>VDFB02182914.1:0-16153 GCA_007258455.2 Sequoia sempervirens | reverse complement strand
CTACACAAAAAACATGTACTAGCTTACGGCATTCAATCCAAATACATCCAAGTATCTTTTTAATTCCTCTATCTTTCATCAATCTCTTTACTATTTGAACCTCGTACATATGTTTTAGATGAAGAACCCATTATTGTGAAATGTACCTCTAGTTGAGTAAAGTGAATCCATGCTTTGCATCATAATTTGAAGTTGTTTCCATTCCAATGTTCTGAGTTTAGTTTGTTTGTATGGCTTTGTATGAATACCACATTGTGTTGTGTGTGGATTTGGTTTCAAAGCTTTGTTTCTTTTGTTTTAGTGGTGACATAACCTAAAATTTGACTTTTGTGCATAACAGGTTAGTGGAAAAATTGATAGCTTTGAAGGGTTTAGAGGCTCGATTGAGATAGATACATAGATATTTGGATCTTGTTGTTGATGGGAGGCTTCCACCTAACCATGAAATTTTGTACCATCTGCAAGTATGCAAAATTTCTCTACTTACATTCATTCAAGAGGCTAGATCGCTTATCTTTTGTCATATGGTTGGATTAATGTGGCATACAATGTCAATGTGGGCTATAGTTTTTTTAATATGTTCAAGTTATGCATAGTTTACAATGAATAGGGGGTGAAAAGGGGCGTGTAAGTTAAAACAACCATCATTAACAATCATTCTTTATACTATGTTATATTTATTCATTATTCCTAAAATTCTTAAACATATAGACTAGGAAGAGAACTCTATTCAATACATGAGTATGTACTACATATATTGTTGTATCCAAGCCCTACGATCTTGGATATATCTAGGAAGGCCCAAGAAAGGAGTTGCATGTATATAAGTAGTTGATTGGATGTCTGAGAAGTTTTGGAAGAATAACAATACATGACTTGTACATGTAACAATAAATAACAATGCACTAGTTTCAATAAGAGTTGCATGGACATGGATATAGACACATATGCAATTTTTTTCAATGCCCCCCCTTCTATTGTTATGGTATTGATATTATTACATGTCCTCTCTATATTTCTAGCATTGTAATGAACACTACCTCTGAAACAAAAGCAACATTTTGTCTACTCTCGTACAATTGTTCTTTTTGTAATTCCAATTATTTTCCTATACTACAACTTTTGGAATATTTTGTAAAAGCGAATTTACAATTCAATATGCAAATTCATCCATGTTTCAGAACTTGCAACCTCAAGATGGATAAATACTATCTCGCAAACCCCTTCCACTAGCACACAACAATACAACACCTGCCTATGAATATTGAAATAATTAATCAATTTGCATTCTCACATCACTGATAGGAGCCCGCTCAGATGAATGAAAGGCTAAATAATGTAATATAATAATATAAAAAATAGATTTATGGTTTCAATAATGTAATATTATGAATAGCTTTTCCTTTCTCTCCTATCTTGTTCCCCCATGATAAAGAGTTAGAAATTAAAACACCAAAAAAATATGAATATTGTTGTTCCATATTCTCTTCTTCTCTTATTGTCACATATTTAAACTATCCACTTAATGAAAACAATCGACATAGTTTAATATCACCCATTTTTGGCTTCAAGTGCTCATTATAAGTAGCCATTGTCCCATGAGTGATGTAGTAATAACTAGCTATCCGTCCTAGATCATTAACCTAGAAATATCCACTTTTCCAATCATATTTCACCAAATTACTTTTGTCCAAGATAGTTGCAGTTGAATGTATTTGTTAACATAAAGAGTTCAATTATCAAAAGCACTAACAAGTACCATTAAAGTAAAATGCAAGGGTCATACTTGTCTAACAATACCATAGTAAAATTACTATGTACTAAATTGAAAATCATAGCTATGCTTACCAAGTTTGCCCTTCTCTCTTCTAAGGTATTGTCTTTCTGTAAAGCATCAGTAGATAGACCATATAGAATTGGGTTTCGTAGCATGTGAATGTAAAGATAAGTGTATCCCAACCATGTGCATGCCTCCCTTACATTTTGAACTATACCTAGGACAATTTATGCATTTAAATGATCTGCTAATTTTGAGATAAACTGGCTCTCAATTGGTAATTGTTGATTCATAAGGGATAGATAATATTGTAGCTCACTATGACCTATTAATATTATTCCATCTCCATTGGACTCATACTATGGCCTTCCATATATTGATCTTCCAAAAAGGTCTCTATTGTTAGCATGGGCATCTCCAACATGGAGCCTTTTTCAAAGGGATGTTGAGGTGTATGATCCTTATTGGGATAGAGGTGCAACAAGTATGTGTTAAGGTCCCTGTTTGGCAATGGACATTGTGGCTACTTGGCACAATCTAGTGTATTGTAGCATATTAGTAGATCAAGCTACCAATCTCCTCAACCATCTATTGAAGGTGTCAATCTTGAGAGGAGCAAATTGTGGCCATTGATGGAAAGTAGGAGGCTAGGTGCATATATGATATGTCCACGTGGCATGAACTAGTGGATTTCAACAATGTTTGCACTTTGGTGAATAAAACCACTCAACACTTTATCCATCCACCAATTGGTCATAATCACTAATCTTTGGGGCAAGTTGATCTACACTTTCAATGTTGATTGATGTTTAAGTAAAGCCTATAGATATCAAGCATTTTTATCAAATGGTTTTGGTGAAACCATGTGGTGTGATCTAATGAACTTTGGTGGATGTAGGTACTTTGATAAATCATACCATTCAACACTTTAGTAGTCTACTGATTTTCTCAAGTTGTTGATCTTCAAGGTGAATCAAAGGGTATATAGTCAAGTGCAAAAACATAATTTTACACGACATGTCTTCGTTGGATTTTGAAGTCAAATATGTTCAAGTAATTTTGGGTTGAAGAGAAGATCTCCCTTGACCATTAATATTGATGTAAAATTGATCTAGACCATTAATTGAGTGGGGTTAGAGTGCATTATAAGGGATGATCAATTAGATTTTGTAGAACCATGTGGTGTCATCTGGTAGATTTTGGTAGATTGGTCCACCTTCCACCTTGGTAGTTCATCTATCCATTGATATCATTGATCATCAAAGCCAAAGCATCTCAATTGTTAATCTTGTCTTGTGTTTAGGAAATTAAGGTGGTGGATCCAAGTAATGAATAGGAAACATTTGAAGGACACTTGGAATAGTAATATTAACTCTTATTGTTCAAGGAGTTTTCTTGTAAGGGTATAGTTTTAGAGGCAAACCATGATTTGGATGCCAAGTTGCTGCTTGGGAAGATGGTAGCTGAGAGTTGATTTTTTCCCATAGTGTTCATGGAAACTGAGGAGATTGACTCCCTAAGTTATGGGTTGTATTCCAGCCATTTAATTGGCATTAGAAATCAACAAATTTAGGTCTCTCCAAGAATTATCTGTTTGCATTTGAGGAATATTTTTCCCTGTTCTACAGAAAATCTAATCCAAAGGAATGTCCTATAGTGCATGAGGTGTGGGCATCATGATATTGAGCCCTCCAAGTATTGAATTTCTCCTTTGAGATGTAGTGTGGCAATCATAACATACTTGAAGGTTCTTAACAACTCTAATAGTTGTACCAGGGGCCATGTTTAACAAACCAAATGCAATTGCTAACTTTTCGTTGTAGTAGAACCAACAATAACACAAATATATATATTTTTTAAAAACTGTAGGGTATCATCAAAATTTTGACGAACATAGCCCGATGAACCAAAACAATTTGCGACGAGGTTGTTGTACAAGTGACAAAGTTTTCATCATAATTGGAAACTCAACATCGCTAGAAAAATGACAAATGTTTGGAGTTTTATCAACGCTTTCAAATGGGCGCTCTGCAACATTTTTGTTTCCTGTCGTTGATAGATGGATGAAGATACGTCGATTTTGCGATGGACACTACCAAAATTCTCCTTGGTGTTGACCAACGATGTTGGGTCATGGTTTCAACAAATAAAAGTTGGTCGTTAAAGTTGATGAAATTCCAATCTAATAAAATTTAAAATAGTGTTGTGGGCTCTGTGAATTCAACAATATTTCCATGCCATGTCACCAAAAAATTTCATAATTTCTAGTCAACAGTAAGTAGTGCCAAACTAAATCACCCTTCTTGTCCCTCAAGATGCAACCACAAGCCCCTCGCAGACATTCAAGATTACCCCTGTAGCTCACAAGTTTAATTTCAACTCTCCTACTAAGGGGTACCCATTTAGCTTGCATTCTTTTCAACTTCCCATCCAACACACCTAACAAACCAAAATCAATGGGCACCTTAAGCCCAATCCAACATTTCCCCATATGATCACCCCAAGCTGAAAAAACCTTTGAGCACCTCCCATACACCTTATTGTTGAGTGTTTTGATCGGGGAAAATTCAATCTTCCATTTTGTATCACGTTTCCAATTATATTTTCCTTCTCTCCTCAAAAATTCATTTAGTTACACCTTCCATAGTTGCCACACCAATATTGAAGGAGCACACTCCCAAATTCTCCCCCAAAGATTTCTTTTGTGTAGACTCAGCCAACCCAAAATGAAGTCTCAAAATCGTTCATTTTTGGGCCCAAACCAACTTAATTTCCCTTGCAACCAATCCCAACATTTTGAAGCCACATTGCAATTCAAGAGCAGGTGATCGCATGTTTCCTCCATTTTTTTGCACATGATACACCTTGAAGGACCCAAAATCCTAACCTTCTAAATTATATCGTAGGTAAGGATCCTATGATGAAGTGCAGTCCACAAAAGGGCTCCAGCCCTAGGGAGAGTGTACCTACCGAACATAAATCCTTACACCAATTCGAGTTATCCTTGACAACACGATGAATTTGGTACCCCAACCAGACTGAATATTTACCCGACTTTTCCCCAAACCAAACAATAACATCTTCCTTATCGGTTAATGATATTTTGTGTTCTTCCAACAAATTTATAAAATGATTTTTAATAACTTGAACTCCAACCTCCAAATCATCTAGCTTCAACCAATGTCATCGTACTAAACCATTTATTTCATATTTCTTGATCTAATCAGCCACCCACGTACCAACACACTTAGAGAGGATGTGTTTAATAATTTTGAATTCCACAATATCCCCCAGAGGAGGGTGACCCTCCCACGAATCAGCCCAAAAATAAATAGAGGTCCCATTGTTAACACACCATATTCACCAATAACCTTAATATAAAGACAACGATTCTCCTTGATCCTAAGAAAACCCAACTTCAATGAAAAAGCTTCAAACTTCTGGTACCACATCTTGGGTGACTGTTTCAATCCATACAAAGATCTCTTCAACCTGTAAACCAATTATTCCTTACTTTTCACAACAAAACCATTAGGTTGTCATATATAAATTTTTTGAACACCCAAAATAGTGAGAGGAGGGGTGAATCAGTATTCTTTTACACCATTCAAACAATTAAACATCCAATCCACATAGCAAATTGAATTATAGTAATGAAAGAAAACATTCAACATTCAACAACATCACATAACACATAAACACCAAGATTTTTACGTGGAAAATCCAAAATGGGAAAAACCACGGTGAGGACTAGCTCGCAATATATTATAATCGGTAATAGTATATTTACAAAAGTGCTCACTACAGGTGGACTCATTGTCCAAGTGGACTCGGTGCCCATTGAGAAAAAAATATAGAAGAGAGTTTGCGGCTCACAACCTAGATTGAATAGCTACAATTGCATCTATCATATGAATGAATTACAGTTCCAATAAAGCTCAATAAACTGACTTTACATACTTCATTTGATTTTGATCTAACACTCTACTTTCCTCTGCATTCGCATCACTCTAATATTGTACTCAATAGTCACAACTTAAATTTGCACTACTCTGATAATATTTGCATCATTTGTATCACTTACATGTCTCTCATTCATCAAAACACCAAAAATGATCTAGCATATATGTCTGCTTCAAGCATAACAACAATTAGGTCATCCTAATTAGATGTAATATATAAATATACAATATATATATATAACTTGTCAGCTTAAAACCTTCCACACATGCCTCGTACCAAGATTCAATCCTTAAAACAATTTGAAATAGGTTAGCATGGACTTATAATAGCTCCCACATAACTCTGCAATGCTTATTTAACCTTTGCATATCTTCACATCTACTAGGTTGGCACCTAATACAAAAATTCAACTATATACCCATATTTCAAATACGTGTACCTCAAAATACCATGCCAACAAGAATTCACACTCTATTGACATCTTTCAATATTTCCTTAAATTTTTAAATTCAAAAACCTATCTATGGAGAAGTGTAGACTCTCCTACTCATATGCATTGTATAGGAAATGCCTATAATTTGCAAGGTTGAACTTATGTTATCCATAACTTTCAAACCAAAAGCCAAAAAAAGATGGAATTATGGAATTAGATGCTTCTACCAACCAAAAATATTATATTAGAATCATAGAGTAAAATGTTCATTTGCAGACCAGTGTAGACCCAAAAAATGGATGCTTTGTTACACATAATTATCAGAGTTAACACAACCAATTTTCATCATAATCAAATTTACCGGATCAAACCATCTTGCCAAATTGTCTTCCACAAACATTCTAAAGCATGTTAGAACCAACTAAAATGATCTGCACCAAATTCTTCACACTAAGATGCAATGTTGACATCAATGGCAACACTGCAACACATAATAATATACCTTGTGCTTATCCTACATGCTCACGTTGCCAAATACAACATCAATTACAAACTTCTCATTCTTCTAACAATATCCCCCTTTTTAATTGATGGAAGCATTCTAAAACATCTCCAAAATATCTTCAAAACATTCTCCCCCTTTAACATCAAGGGCAAAGGGTGCCTACAACAACTATTCTAACATATACCAGATCTCCCCTTGAGAAATATATGATTATGTACAAGCTGGAAGATTGAATTGAATCCCCCTAATTCATGCACTAGAGAAAAACCAAAAATTTGTACAGGAAACTACTCTATATACTCTGCATATGTACAAAGAATTTGAAACTAAAAATTGAAAATGCATAAAAAGTAAGAAATGTCAACCAGAAGAGGTTGACTCTTCTAACTTTTGCAAATGGGTCTACCACACCTGTTTTCCTTCTCCCTATGCCTTCTTAGTTGCCCCAATAAATCTGTAATGAGTTTCAAACTCCATCAATAACTCTTCTCCTTCTTCGAAAGTGCTAGGTACAGGATTCATTTGTGTAGCTTTGGTAGCACTCAAAAGGGCTCTTGAAACAAGTATGAATTTGGGATTCACCAAGTTCCAAATCTCTCCAAACTACAAAATGATATGCTCCTTTTGAGCCTGTAGCTAAAAGAATTTCTTGTGTCAATCCTCTTTAACATTCCTTGTGTCTCTAGCTAGGTCAAGTGTTGGATCATAGGCACTAGAGGCAATATTGATCTAGGGCTCAATGGAGTCCATCTCCTTCTTGATTCTTTGTGTGGCTCCATGCCACTTCATGCCATATTGGTAAATAGCCTTTGCCTCGTATACACACCCGTGTGCATCTTTCAGATTCTCTTGAAACTTTTTTATGTGCAAGAGAATATTTTTTAGTAATCTCCAATATCTTTTCAGATTTTATCTTCTTTTCAACTTCTTTCTCCACTTCACCTCTAAGACCAGAGGCATACTCTTTAAAAGAATCAATTAATAGCTTTAAATTTTCCATACCAGAAAGTGATGTGTCAATGTTTGCACTGGGCATGGCCTCTTGCAATGCATTTACTACTTCTCCCATCAGTTCTCCACTCTTTTGATGTGTTTCTATGATCTCCTTCTAGGCAGATGCATGGAATACATGTCTCAACTATATCTTGTGGAGGGAAAATCTTTTCCAGATCTACATTTCCCTGTTGCATTGGCAATTGTAGCAATTGTGATGACACAACATGATGAAATTTGAGCTGCATATTGAGTAGATTCTTCAAGGAATCTCCAGAGGAGCCGAAGGATTCACCATAACTCTTTGTAATCTCCACAGCCTTTCCCTTTAAGTCCTCATTCTTTATGGAGTTTACTAGATTTTCTTCTTCTATTTTTACATCTACAAATTCATCCTCATTGTTATCTTCATCTTCCTTCTCATTATTTTCTTGTTTATCTTCCTTCTCTGCTTCATTATTCTCTTCTTCACCTATCTTATTTGCATTCTCTTCCTCTATAGGATTCTCAATGTTGTCCAGAGGATTAACATTTTCTTCAGGTACCATCTACAAGGAGTGGATGTATCTTCTTTTGATGCTTCCTCACTGGTGACTATCTCTCCTTCAACATTCTTCTCTACTTCATCTTCCTATGCTAATTCTTCCATTTTGGAGGGACATTATCCTAAATTTGTTCTTCATCTATTGCATGCTCATGTTGAGCATCAATGTCTTGAGCTTCTTCACTTGTATTGACTTCTGAAGTAGTGTCATCTAAAGTCATACCTATGAACATGATCATGAACTAAGCTAAACATGATTGAATTTCAAGAATTAAACCAATATTTAACTAATTAAGTTATTCTCCTAATGAAATTCGTGAAAATATTAAACTAATAAGCCATTAAAACATCGAAGATCAATGAAATGCTTAAAGGAAGCCTAATTTAATACATCAAACCTCATCCCATTGGGGGATTGGTGTTGAATTAATATGGAATGTCAGCCCTTTCCCAATCCCTCGATTGAAACGTGCTTGAAAATGGATGCAAATGATGGAAAATGGATGCAATATTAGCTAAAATGGGTGAAAATGGATGAAAATGGATGAAATTCTCATAAATATTGCTATGAAAATTACTATAATGAAGATGCTCTCAATGAATGTGGATGAATTGCTCAAGAAATGAAGGCTATTTATAGGAAAATTAAGTGAATCAATGGTCAAGATTGAATTGATTAATCAATGGATGCAAATTAAGGAGAAGAATTGACATGGATGAAGAATTCAATCCATGGAGGAGATTGAAAGTTGACATGGATTGATGAGTTTAATCAATGGTTCAAATTGATTTGAAGAAACACAAATCCTAAAATTTAGGAGGAATGTGCAAAATATTTCCATTTAAGAGGGAAACTATTTAAATTTCAAATGCCTTTGCAAGTGGGAGAAATTGGAGGGATGAAAGAAATTAGTCAATTAAATAATTAGAATATTATCTAATTGTGCATGATGGAGGAATTAAAAGATTTAATTAAACAATTTGCTCATTTAATTAAAAAGGGGAATTAATGACATTTAATTAAATAATTCACATTATTTAATCAAACATGATGAGAATTAGTATGAAAGGGGTGAATTAACCTAATAATGTTGATTATTCAATCAATAGAAGAAATGATGAATTCAATTAAACAATCAGGATCATTTAATTAAATATTCAAAAAGGGTTGAATTAGGATGAGAATGGTGTTAGTTGTAGACACTTAAAAATGTCTTGAATGATATCATGCACTTGAATCAGACATACTAACACCGTTTCATCCTAAAACCCATACTCTTTTCGCTTAATTGATTAAATTAGCCTAGCTATTTAGTTAATTATGTCAATTTCATCTATTAATCTAATTGACCTAATTGGGTTAATTCACCCCCTTTCATGCTAACCCTTAGTCCTATTAAATTGGATAAATCAACTTGTTTAATTTAAATCCCTAAGTCCTCTTATTTAATTAATTAGCCCTAAGTTATTTAATCAAATATCATCACTTCCCCTTTTCATTTATTAAATAAATAAATTATTTAATGAATATCATCTAATTCCCCTAATTTGCATAATTGAAACATTGTTTTAATTATCAAATTATTAATTAAATATAATCCTTCCACTTGCAAGGGAATATTCCTCCTTTGCACATTCCTCCAAAAGGATTATTCTCATGGAATATTCCTTCCCCTTTGCACATTAAATCTGGTTTTAATTAACTAAATATCTAATTTTCCTCACCCATGAGAATATTCTCTTTCTTCACTCATTTGAAAAAGGGAATATTCATTTTTACAACAAACTTTCAACAAAGCTTCTTGTGCAAGTTTTGAAAGTGTGTTTGTTTGGATGAATGTAATCCCTTGATTAAATACCATCTTGCATCCTCAACCCTTAATGGGAATCCATGATCCATGCCTCCATCTTCCTTCCATTTTGACCATTGATTGATCCTTTTGATCTTGGCCATCAATTTCATTTTTCCTATTCTATAAATAGAGCTTAAATTGATTGAATAGGGATCCATATTTTAATAGTAAACTCATGTTGTTAAAATCACTCATCTTGCACTCACATTTTATGTTTTAAAAGCATTTTTAGGTTAATTTACTTGCATCATTATCTTAGAGCATCCATTAATGGCTTCCATGGTAACTTAGTTGAATCCATTTAGTATGTTTTAAAAATAGGGTTTCAACCTTTCGAGCATTGCATACACTTAGAATAGCTTAGCATTCATCATGTCAAAATAGCTTTAAATCATGTTTTCATACACATCTCTCACTGGTTTCATCGATTCTCTTCAATAGAATCGATCGAAACAAGTTCATTATCCATGGGATTGGGAAAGGGTTTCCATTCCACATCAATGCGACTCCAATCCTCCAATGGGATAAGTTTCAATGGATTAGAATAAATGTTTTTGAAGCTTTCATATTTCAATATGTTAGTTTTAATGACTTCTTAGCTTAGTTTACATTGAATTATTTTATTAGGACTGATGTTTAGTGGCTTAATTATGCTTTGAATCCTAATGGATCAAGTGTAGTTAGCCTATACTAAGTCATTGGTCACATTAGTAATAAGTTTGGATGTGCAATATTAATCATGACAATTTTAAGTATCTATATTTTTCCCCTCTTTGAATCAAGGTACCTATTGCATTGGTTCAAAGATTGACACTTTTTGAATCAATGCTACTACTCAGATTAAAAATTGAAAATTCATGATTTTTTGGATGCTCCACTCTGCCTCAACAGAAGAAATTATGCCGATATATTGCCCCCTTGAGAGATCGAGCAAAAAAATTAATTTTAGGTCGAGATTGTGACAAAAACATCAGTTAGGTTCTACTATGAAATAGACATGAAAATAGGCTTAGGACGCTAAAAATGGCTTCAAAGAGTCTTCATAGCTCAAAAATTGGACTCAAAATATTAAAAATCCAAATTTTCCCCCTTCAATTAGGTCAAAAACCCTAATTTTCAAGCGTAAATAGGAGTTTAGGGGTCATTTTCAATTCATTTGAACATTTTTCTTTTAGAGATTTGCTACTATTTTGCTCTGAGATTTTGATAAAATGGTTGATCTCGTGCTCTCCCAGCACCCTACAAACTGAGACTGAGAGTTCCAGTGGCCCACCGATGCAGGACCTTTGGTACGTACTTCAATTTTTTTTTCGTTTCCACATTTTTTTTGCTTTAATTTTGAGCTTAATTAGGTCATACAATTGTGTCACAATATTGCAACGTCTTTGTCTCAACCAACAATGCAATTGCATTGTTACAACACATTTGAAAAAATATGACACAACAACCATTTTAAGTTTAGGAATGCAATTGTAGCTTAGCCGCACATTTGTAAAAGGCTAGCACAATATGTTATTTTGGTCTAGCAACGCAATTGTTGCGAAGCGACGAACATGTAGAATAGGATTGAAATAGGTGATTTGGTTTCAACAACGCTATTGAATGTCACGATGCATTTGCATATAGCAACATAATTGTCAAAAGGTGACATAATTGCAAATTGACAGGCTGGTGCAATTGTAAAACAAGGATGCAATTGTAGATTTAGGGTTTTAAACTTATAATTTTGTTGGTTTTTAGCAATTTTGATGTTGTTCACTTCATGCGTGTAGGGGACCATTTGAACACTCATTTCTTGGGAGTGTTGACCCAACATGTTGATATGCAACAACTAATCATGCAAATACTATACACTCGTAGCATATCCTTGCTGAGGTTTTAGGTGGGCCCACAACGAGGGTTTAGGGGCGCAACCCCTAATTTCCTTTTTCCATTAACACGTCAAGGTTTTCCCACTAACACACCAAATGAAAAAAACAACTTTGTAAAACCCTGATTTTTTAACCTTCCAAAAGCTTGTTATAAGCACCTGGGATATAAGTTGCAGTGTGTAATTCGTGAGATTGTAATTTGTTTTTCACTGGATAATAAAATCATTGGGTGGCCGAGTTTCTGTGGATGTAGCCCATATTGGGTAAACCATGCTAAATTTTTGTGTTAATCTCTTTTGTATTATTCTTCATTATTATTTATGGGTTATTTAATTTGCATATAATTGTTAATGTTTATTGCTCTTATTTGCCTGAATCCTAACACAACATTCTATCTTGCGTTCACCATTTTGGTGACAACAAGAACTTCTTTCTTAGCACGATCAGATTGGTATTTCTAGCTCATATGCTAGAGATTTAGACACATTTAGCTATGATGAATGCATTGGTCGAGTGTTGACATAGTGATACCTCTTCATTTCGACTTCCCATTGGTGAGGTGACCATCACACTAGAGGATGTGTGGCACATTTTACGAGCGTCGATACATAAAGAGCAGATCATTTACGATGTTGCTATCAAGATGGATGTGATCTATGATGTTCTTGGTATAAATACCCTCTAGGTAGATAGTCACCATATTGACTTGTGACAGTATTGAGGACAGGTACGTGATTTGACATTGGTGATATGAGCATTGATCAATGGAGAACTGGTACCAGATAGATGGAGTAGAGGTTTTAAGCTTTGATTGGGGACTCGTCTCGAAGGGGATGGTGCACCAGATGACTCTTTATGCTTGGGGCCTTGTGATTCTCACTTCTTTATATCATGATATGCATTAGGTTGTATACATGTGAGGGAAGAGTTTATCAACAAGAGTGACAATGCTTCATATTTAGGCTTGGGAGCACATTGTTGTGCTTAGATCGATCATTACATTAGAAGACATTGATGAGGAGTAGCTAGTGGTCTATAGATATGGGGCCATCACCACTCTTCACCATATCAACACTGTAGGGATTATATATTGGAGGCTATCATAAATGACATGACAGTGTTCAAATGGAGACCTTGGATCCAACCTTACGCATGGTATGGTGATCAAGATCAATTTTTTACGCACGATAGACTAGATATATGCTCAGTCGTGAGCATCATATGGTTGAGAGGTATTTGCTTGATTGGGTTGCACAATAGTTCAAAGAAGTATGGGATGTAGTCCCTCCTACATACAGAGCTATATTTGCATGGACTACCAAAGAGATAGACTGGGGCCAATAGATTCCTCCTCAGGTTGCTATCGATGATTTCTGATAGCTCATCCCATGATCATGGATCTATGCAGGGGGACCTTATGATGCAGGCACTACTCCAGCTTATGATGCTTGGTTCCTACAACATGCCTTGGTGTGATTGATAGATCTAGTAGGGGGATATAGAGCTAGAGGATGAGGTCAGGAAAAATTGCCACAACAACCTCCACATGACAAGCAAGATGGACAAGTACTTAGTGATGGGGCACCAACAAGATGAACAACAACCTAGGGTGGGATAGGTTTTAGGATAGGGGCAATAGCTAGGACAGGTTCCAGGGTAGCCTTCCTTGATACAACCATTATGATAGGCACCACCACATCAACATCAACACCAATAGCAACAATCATAGCAACCATAGGGTCTAGACCCCAGAGATGCGCAGATTCAAGCGTTGACTATAGAGAGGGACTGATTGAGACAAGAGCATGACCATGTGCACTAGAAGGTCTAGCAGCTGATTGGTGAGTGAAACAAGTACAAGGAAGAGCACGACGAGGAGCATTAATTGAGACAATAGTATGACCTATAGATCACACATGAGATCAGATGCAAGCAATAGTTAGAAGCCTTTGCCACTCAAACCTAGGTATAGGTTGTATCAGCCATATGTATTTCTAGGTTATAGTAGAGGCGACATATTACCACACTCTATCATAGGGATGTCCCTCACCACTAGCAACATTCATATTTTTCACACAAGAGTGGGGTTTCCCCTAGTGGGTCAAGAGGTGGACCATTAGTTCAACAACCTTTAGACAATGATGATTGACAACCTTCTTAGCCTTTGTCCCAGCATGATGACAAATAGAGCCAAGGATAACTCTATATATAGACACATTTTTAATGTACAGTCCTAATTTTTTTTTATGTATATCCATTAATTGGTTGATTTTGATAGCCTCATGTATATTCATTTTTAATGATATCACACATTGACTCAAATTTTGTATCATGACAGTCCTTATTTTGATGATATATATGAGAGGATCTTTGGTGCGATGTTTATGATGCATTGTTTTATTTTATGTCATGCTTTATGTATGGAAGCATATCCTTATGTTATGGATGCAAATGCGATGGATGAATCATTTTATTTTTTAGTATCTTTTCTATGTGTCATGTCATGATGATGCAAGATGTTCATGCTAAGAGATGGATGCACTTCTTTTTGTGTATTTTCTATGCGATATGACATGATTATGATATGCTTATGATTATGCAGGATGTATGTATACTAATGGTTTGTGGATGCAAGATGGATGCATTTATTATTTTTGTTGACTATCATGATACCATGTTAGCATGTAAAAATATAGAAGAATAGTATGAATGGATTAACCATTGATTTTAAGATTGATTCGAAAGTTCAACAAGCCTATGATTCTTCAAGTTTTTATTAGATATGGTGATGAGAGATGATGATTTTCTTGTTTCAGGGATTGGGATACTTCATTATATCATTGCTTATTTTTGATATAGTACATAGAAACGATGCATCAAGGTATTGATAACCATGATGGCTTTGTATCTAATGTGATGGAATTTGACTCTGCAAACAGATAGGAGTATCCTTGTTCATACCTAACATATAGAAACCTTGTTTGACCATGTGAAAGAATAAGCCATTGAAGTAATGAGACTAACACACGAAAAGTATGAAGAACCTGATATTTCCTAACCATTATTTCACTTGAGACTACTTTGCACATGCAAGATAAGTATTCACCAAGGTTGTACTACAAGAATATCCAACAAGCATAGCAAACGAAAGTTAAAGATCAATGTCCCCATTCCTTTCTCTCTAAATAATTTTGATAGACATCATCGAGAGGTCATTGTAATGGACCACTAAGATAAATCATAAGACAATATCAAAATGAACAAACAGTCAATGTTATTCATACCTCTTGCCATAGTAACCTAACTAGGATGATTTCTAATGATGATGTCCATTGTAGGAAGGATGCATCCTAGGACATGTTTATCAAATGTTTTGACTAAGACTAATTGTTTGATAGGATGTTGAAACAAATGTTAATTGACTTGTTTACCCATGATCAAGACTTTATATTTTGTTACATTTAGGTTTACACTTCCCGAATTGCCACACTTGTTTCTACTTGTTTTACCAAGGGTTGATGATGATGATAGATTTATTATGGAGGGGAGTTTATTGTGGGTGAAATTGAAATGGGATGTATGGTTTTGGACTTTTTGGAATATTTCAATGTTTTTAACATTTTGTGATGTTTTGAGGTTGTTTTGATCTTTTGGGTGTATGTGAATGTTTAAGTTTTCAAGTTATTTGAGGTTGTTTTGGATTTTTTTGAATATTTTACGAATGTTTTAGGTTTTCAATATTTCCCAAATGTTTTTGTGTTTTATTATATTTAGACCAAGACCCAAGGGGAAACTGACCCAGTGCCTTAGGGGCTCATCAGTGATGGCCTTGCCTACGTTATACATGTAGAGATGACGTAGTTCGACTGACTTTGACCAGTAATCGTTTATTGATGACATATGAACATTCATGGATTGTTAGTTTATTATGATAGAATCCTAAAGACTGACCTAATGCCTTGATGGCTCATTGATGATGGCCTTGCCTATGTTCAAGATCAGAGACAATGTAGTTCAAGAAGTTTTTTTGACTTTTTGACTTTTTGACCTATTTAGGGATTTTGGTGTGATAGGAATGTTTTTGGATTTTTGAGATGATTTGAATGTTTTTGGATTTTTGACTTTACAAGATTTTGATGTTTTGGGATTTTAAATTTACAATATTTCAAATGTTTTTGGATTTTTTGAGATATGCATTTTTTTGAATGTTTTTG